>JAOTQQ010000004.1:28411362-28520566 GCA_026546715.1 Gallinago undulata
CCTGCCCATGGCAGGGGGGTTGGAACTCAATGATCTTTAAGGTCCCTTCCAACTCAAACCATTCTATGATTCTATGACTGAGGATGACAACAGCCTGAGTCAACCCCACTGAATCCTCTCCTTGTCCACTTCCACCTCGAAGAGCTCACAAGCTTTTGGCAAAGTTGAAATAACATTTCATGAACAGTAATAGCAAAACCAAATTAGTCTAATAATGCAACCTAATATACAAACAGGTCATACTTCCTGCAGATAATAGAATGCACCACTCTCCTGTTAGTCTCTTTATCTGTACCATTTTCCCCAGCATTTTTCTGCAAGCTGAATGGGAGTTTCCTTCTGGGACTAACAGTCTTCAGCGAACTCTGGGTAATAAATAATAATAATAAATAAATTCCAAAAGCTCTGCAGCAGTCTGCTTAGTCATCTTATTAAGTGTTACCAACATTTTCACAGTGTTGAACAGGCCTTAGTCATTCACCCATTCCTGTAAAAGAGACAGTTTTCCCATCACTAACCCTCTGCAAAAGTGCCAGAATGTCACGGCTGGAAAGGAATTGCTATGAGCAGAGTAAAGAGCTCCCCTCTGACCTCTCCCATTGCCTGGACAGCAATTAAAGGTTGTTCTTCACTTCAGAAACTTCTTCTCTTAGTGTTGATTTTAACTATATGACAACATTTCATCATTTCTGATTATCAGACTGTTCCCACACCAGCAAAAATGACTGCAGCTCTGTCTTTGGCTACAAGAAAAGCAAGAGGAAGATGCTAGATATGAGCTGGTGAGGCGCTGCAATTCATTTCTCTACAAATTTGCTTTAAAAATGAGCTAAAGTTTTTCTCATTTGACGGAAAAGAAAGGGATACCATAATGACAAGGTAAAAAAGAAATCAAATGGTAACCATCAAGGGTTTAAATTTCCAGGTGCTTTGAAGAGAAGTTTCTAAACTGTTCCTTGAATTTTAGAGATTGAGTCACACGATCATGCTGTATCTGACCAGAAGTGTTAATCAGAAAGACCAGTAACAGCCTATCACAATGGTAGTAAGTACATAAATATTATTTGACATACTTTTTCAATAATCTTATATGTGCTTTTTAACAAGCCTCCATAACACAGAGAACATATGAGCCCTGCTAGTATATACTGTACAGCAAGGTAGTTAAGAATATATTGCATTTATAAACTATCCACAACTTTATGAGTCTCTAGCTATAATTTCATCATAGCGCAGTAATTGGAAAGTCTGCATAATTTTGGAAGGATATGTGTTTTAGTTAAAAGAACACTATTATTGCTAATTGGATACCAAGCTTACATTATAAATCAGAGCAAAGTACGGGCTCCTAATTACAAACTTTTTTGAAACAAGCACTGTATGTCTTTACATTCTTTTTGGCTAACAAGTGACTTAAATAATCTTAGTGTTACAAAATCCATAAATCGTTTCTTTAGCTGTGGCTGATGAAATGTTACAGGATAAGAACGTGTGCTCCCAAGGTAAATAGCTGGCTTGGCAGCGTCATCTCCTCCAGTGAATCAAGGTAAAGGGGTATGTAAGTGACTGGCACTGGCAGAGCCCCAAGCAGAAAAGGTAAAAAGTAGAAAACTGGTATTAACGTATGTAGCATGTTGCAGCTTAACACATTTTAAACAGACTGGGCTCACTCTTTGGCATCTGGAGCTAAAAACTTACAGCCGTGTTCTTATGTGGAACGAACTTGTGTATTAGAGTTTTACAACACCAGCAACAAGCTTTTATGAAGTTGTTAAGGTCCTGAATCCAGAGCTGTTATGAAAGGCTGTTTTTAAAATTATTTTTTCCAAATGGTTTTCCATTGACATGCCTTGATCCACTCTCGGCATACCTGTGGCCGTGGGGATGGCACTCACCACTGAGCTGGGTGACACCAGCGGAAATCAATATGCTCATTGGATGTGATCCTTCGTGAACTCTGCTGGGCTGATGGAAAGTGCCAAAAGCCTCAAGTTCCTATCAGAGTCCGTGGGAATGGAGAACATTCAACAGAAGCTATGATCCTCATGGAATCTGCCTACTGAGCACACAGGGACCAGGCCATCTACCCCAATCCTGCAACCAAGGCGCAGGAAGGTGGTTCATTATGCGGTGTTCAGTTGTTTACCACAGCCTTAAAGCTATGCTGCTTACCTCAATGATGGACAGAGTGAAAAGCTTTGTGCATTAAAAGGCATAAAAAAGAGGCAACTTAAAAAACCGGGTCTCTTGGAACATGTAACACGGCTCAGGAAGATCAACAATGCTAAGTCAGAGGCCTACCTTTCAATCTCTGCCCATTGAAAGGAAATTCATGACCATTTTTAAAGTCTGTTCTGAAGACAATAATGTACTACAAATCTCTGGAAATCCTTTTGATTTTTGCTTTTGATTTTCTATGTATGATATATATTTATTAAAAAAAAAGTAATGTAGACTCAGCCTTGTTGATGCTGTCCAAGTGTCAGCCTGCATAACATCAAGACAGAGGCCATGTGTTCCAGATTTAAAAGCTGTATTCAGTTTTTGATACAGCATTCAGCAAGGACTCACTGTCAGACAAGCCTTCTAATCTGTTCAGCATGTTTCCACCTCTTCTTCTTCAGGGAATGGTTGTGGTGCATTTTACGAGGTTACCTAGTAATGTCGGTGTCTTAACAGCCAGTTGGAGCAGAAGACATCTTTAATAGCCTTGGATAGCCTACGGATCCCATCTAGGCTGAAAAAGCCCCCAAGATCTTAGAGTTCAGAAGCTCTGCAGGGTATATGTATTTAACCTCTCAATCTGGCCAGGTTATTAAAGTGAGTTCACTGAACTTGATTCCAGAAGAAAAATCAGAAGCAGTGTGCTTGCACTGTTGCAGATGAGTAAGTACGGTTAAGTCCTGTTTTATGACCACCTTAATTCCTTTCCCATAAATTCACTAACCTCAATCCACAACTGTGAATGCCTCTGACAAACAAGACTTTTCTGCATGGGAGCAGAACATTGCAAGCTCCACTTGGCTTGTACCTATTTGTTAATGCAGGGCCTGAAAACTATTTCTGTCACAAGTTCAACCACAATCTTCTTCGTCCACCACAGGGTTAACCCAAGTTCAGTCTCGCAGTGTAGATGACTCAAAATGTATGATTAAAAACATAGTGCTCCAAGTACATTGACCATGAAAGCTGGCTTGCACCCTTCTTGACACCACCAAACAGTAGCACAGCTGTATCCAAACTATATATTTAGGATGGTCAGAGACAAATGACAGACAAAAATCAAACTGCACTGCCAGGCAGAGAAACTAAAGATGAGTTTCTCTGTGTTTATTTGATCACCTTGTTCAGGCACAAGTCTTTACTATCTACTATCAGCCTTCTAGGATCCTCCTGATAACCAAAGATACCACTTCAATACTGTTTCTCTCCCAGAATGACTGGCTGAAGTCCTACACTGTGGAAAAAAGCTCTCTTATGGAGATTTTCCTCAGTTTCAGGTTGGCAGGTGTTTCCCATTGACCAGAAGAACTCAGAATTGTTCTGGAACAGGAAACAAGTCCTTTGAGGTCTGGAGTAAAATGCCAACTAGAAACTTTTAACAGAGCAGGTGCGGTAGATGGCTTAGACTAAATCATTAGTGCGTGATTGTTAAAGAAGAGAAAAGGGGACAAAGTCAGATGTGGACATGTAGATTAGACAGCAGAACATGACTCACCCTCCTCTGGATAACTTCAGTTCTTAATCAGAGTCTCCACTAAACAATTTACCAATGTCAAGCAAGAACACATTCTTATACAACTGAGCACAACATGTGCTCTTCAGAACATCAGAAACCCAGGACAGACCGGGCACATCAAAATGGGAGGCAATTATATGTAGTTCAAACATCATTGTAAGGTAATCTCTAGGTACCTTGCATCAGAGGGGCAGATGGAAATGCCCTCTGAGCAACTCTAGTCTCAGCAGCAAAGGAAAAGTTTATTAAACTTGGCAAATAACCGTTCAACAAAGAGTAGAATTTGTTGTGCTAAAAAACATGCTCAGACTCTCACAGACTGCATCATCCAAACTTCACCTGCAATGCATTTTTTGAAACTTTCAGGTAACTGCATTTTATGTTTTTATTTTTGTTCTGGTATTCTGAAAATCCTGATGTTTCTGTTTAACATTGCTTGCAGTGAATCATTAATTTCAACTGAAACCGGGCCAATTTTTTCACCTAAATCCTTATTTAAACACCTTTAAAAGTAGACTGCTTTTAAAGGTGCTGAGCACTTCACACCTCTGAAAAAAATCAGTGCTCTTCCTCAGACACTATTCCTCTCTTGACTCAAGCTGACTGTATATTTCAGACAACTTGAAATACTTTGCTTTCAAGAACAAAATCTGTCCTCTCTCCCTTAGCACTCTCTGACACATGATTTCCTGGTTGTTTCCTAACAGATTTTTGGGAGCACAGAAATGACAATCCTGTCAGGATGAACATGTTCCTTTTCTTATTGACCACCTGAGCACAGCACTAAGTCTAGGTTCCAATTAAATTATCAAAATAATTACTTCAAGACCGGGTCAGGTGAAATCAGTGAGCAACCCCACATGCAAAAGAGCAGAGAAATAACAGTAAATTAGAATTTGTGCAGGATATCCTGAGAGCACTGACCACTGACTGTGCTTTCGAAACAAAGTGAAACAGTCTGCTAAGAGCACTTTAAAGCCAACTATTAGATTTCCCATGTGCATGTTGTATGCGCATGTTTTAGACTATCCCCAAGTAACACATGACATTCCCATTAGCTTTTGTTAACTTCTACATCAGAGTAAGCCAAAATCTTAAGAAGATTAACCTCTGTTCCTTCTAACTGTTCCTTAATTTTTATTAGAACAATTTTTAGGGTAGTTTTGTGGGGTTTTTTTTCTCCTTTGGATGGATACAGAAATTTCTCTGATGAAAGCTTCAGATTTTTTTAATTAAAAACAAAACAAAACAAAAAAGCTCCAAAACCCCAACCCTGTAAAATTATTTTCCTTAAAGAAACTGCCAAAACTCTAGGAATCAAATTACAGAACAGAAGCAGACGTCACAATTCCAGCTTTACTCTACCTACTCAGGGAACCTGAATGCCTCTCTGAGGTGATGAGTTGATGGGAAACAGCACAATTCTGTACTGAGGAGGGAATTTCTATTTGTATTTAATGATCTTGGTGAAAGCGAAGCTCATGAGCATATGTAATGGATTTCTGTGTTCTTAAAAGTTGGAAAATAATTCTTTCACTTACTGCTGAATAACTCCTACACACAAGTGTACAGCTATGTAAGAAAGAAGAAGATCAGAGATTTCCATCTGTGGTCTGCAAAGTGTTAAGGTTAGCTATCTGCAAGACTGCTGTAAAACATAATTACAAAAAGCTGATTACTAGTGGACATATATTTGCTATCCAAAACTCTGCAATTCTACTCAACCATTTTTTAGAAATCTGCAAATTGAAAACTACTTCAGGGTCAGAGGGCCTGATTTTGGCCTTCTCCTTCACTTATAATATTGTTTCTACTTTTTAAATTGACAGACATTCTTCATTCATAAGCTCCATTGTTTAAATGGTCATTGACTTCAGGAAAATAAGTCTCTGTTACACTCAATAACTGCTAGCCCCATTTATCCAACCAATAAATAATCCATCACCCTCTCCCTCCTCCTCAACTCCTAGGTTATTATACAGCGAGATCTTGGCTCTACGCCTATTTAATCTTGGTAATAATGATCAAAACCAGAGTGCACTGATGTCAGTACCCTGATTAGGATCACCATCCAGCTACACATAATGCACGTACTTCATTAGGAAAAGAAGGTTCTGCCAGAGGTTGCCATATTTGATTGGAACTTTTACATTTCTCAGGATTTAATATCATCATCAGCAGTTTAGTTCCCACTGGACTTTCAATGGCAAATGGCAAGTTTATTAGGTTTTTCCATTGTTAGAGGCAAATGAGGAAGTGGGTTTTTTTTCTTTTTTTGCATTAACTTATGTCAAGACTGGTGACTCTGAAAAGTCATTTGAAAGCAGAAAATGGAGGGTGATTACAGTATAATACCTTAGAACTGACAAGGCTCTGTTCTTGCTCCAACAAATAAGAAATGCTGGTGAGGCTTCATGGTCACATGCACTGAGAAACAGGATAGTCCAAATTTAACATCTCGGTGATGTCTGTTTGGAGGTTTTTGTAGTATACATTAAAGAGTCAACTCACAGAGGACATGACTCAATTCCCATCTGTGACAGTAGCCAAACATCTACTGACCAAAATTGTACAGGCTAAAGGTTTCATTTGTCAGTCTCATGCTATAAATAATCAGACTCCGGTCTAGGTGTACAGCCTAGTTTACCTTGGCAAGGAGAAGATGGCATTACTGATTTATACAATCCAACTACCATCAACATGTCTTGCACTCTGATGTGCAACAACAGTGACCATTTGAACAATAATCCCCAATGTTTAGTCCCAAAATAGTGGATAAACAAAGGATTCACTGTAGCTATGTCGCTTATGTTTTAAAGTAAATTCTACCTTCCATTGTATGTGGGAAAGCCAGGAATTAATTTGGTTTCAATGCACACTTACTGGCTGATTCCTCGGCAGATAGTGGTGTTGTGCACTAGCAGAGCTTTTTCTTCTACTGATGTGCTGCTACATGAAAAAAATTAAGACCTGAGGGTTTAAATGCAATTGTTTAGAGGAAAAAATGTAAAGATATAATTTTAAATAATGCTTTGCAATGGTTCTGCTTTAAGTAGATTAAAATTGTCTTAGAGTCTTACTCTTTTTTGCAGAGAGTCAGTGTCAGTGAGGCTCAGAGTGTGGACAGAAATACCAAACCTCCAGCCTTGGCTGTAGATGACTTGAGATACCCAAGTTTGTGCTGACATGTCTGTAATTCATGGCCACTTTATGAAAAGAACCATTTTCCTCACCAAATGGTTACCCCAATGAAAGCAAGCTGCCTTTGTTGAAACGCCTAGGTTTGCAAGAGATAAAGACTTCTGTATAGAGAGAAAATTCCAGGCAAATTTGACAGAGGATTGTTGATTGCAAAGATACGAAGTTCCTACTAGTTTTTCTGAAAGTTGGCAGCTGAGTAGGGGAGAGACTGAAGAAAAAATCTCAATAGGAGACTTTTTACTAGACATCAGAGAATCCTCAAAGGCACTCAGCCTTGTGACAACTAAAGGAAAACAGGCTTAATTAACTCTGCTGTCCACCAACTTGTTTTTAGGTTAACTAATTTATCTCCTCTACATAATGCTAATGAATTCCTTCCCGTAAAAATGCCCATGGTATAGGATGATACTGTACAAAGTGTTTATGCCTATCTACCATCTCTGCCCATAAAAGATATTAAGTCCCTTTGTCCAGCATGGACAATGGAATGGGGGCTGGGCAGGAACTGAGAGAGGGGGGATTTGCTTGTGCACATGGGTTAAAAGACATTTAATGAATCACAGAAAATAATAGCTTTACACAGTAAAAGCATCCCTCTCCCTGCTTCTCTCCCCCTGCTTTTCCACATAAATTATGTGAACATATCATCAAAACATGATGATTTTTATTTTTATAAATAGGGCCATATGTCAGTTAAAACAGAAAATGTGTGCTGAACTGTGATGTGGGTTACATGATACACTTTAATTGGATGTCACTTTAATGTAAACAGCTTTACATAAAACTGAGCCTAAAAGAAAACTTTTTAAAATTGTCAAATATTAGTTGCTAAAACAACTTGATGTTGCGTGTGTCTTTTGCATTGTCTAGTCAATCAAAAGATACCCATCACGAAGGGGCTAGATTCTGATCTTACTTGCACCAAAGTAGTCACAGAGAATTTGCTAGAGGTCCTTAGAATAGGGAGCCAGGGACAAAGGACTTTTTTTGCATAAACAATTTTGCCTAAATTTTCCATTTAAGATTTTATTTTTTTTATTGCTAATGTAATTTTTTCATCTAAACTTTTAACAAGTGCAATTCACTTGTGGTCAAGCCTGTATGCCAACATCCCTTTTTGCAGTGGGAGAAATCTTAATCTGAAAAAAACCCAAAACAAAACCAAGTACTACACACACTCTCTTACATAGGCGAAACGACCAATTTTCCCTCATACAACACACAACTCTGGGTATCCACATGGAAATAACCTCCATAAACAACATACTACAGTAATAATGAACAGCTGAAAATAATGAGATTTTTTCAAAAAAAATTAAAAACCAGCTTTGGTAATGCTGATAAAACATCAACCACTTACTTATACTGGGAAACATTAGCAAGTCAGTATTTGCTAGCAGATACCACAGGGTTACCACAGTCATTTTCTATGTATAAACATGGGGAAAAGCAGTCACATCTCACCTGCTGCTCTGCGGTTGCTGCTGGCAAAGGCTTATTCTTTGATGCCACGGTGCTCTACTATCACAGCAAGGCTCAGAATGAGGCCTTTTGAATGATACTGTCAAGTTGAATTTCAAGAAACAACCGATTCTTACTACCTTGCAATAAAAACCTCATATTTTAATATCAGATACGCAGCTGGATAGCACTTGCTACCTTTTAAAAGTACTTGAACCAGTCAAACAAAACTGCTGACATCAACCCGTATTCACGGGTGTGGGTGAATGGGTTTATCAAATATCTTTGATTTCTTTTAGCAATTAATCAGACCTGCAGGCACATACTGCTATGTATACACTCTCTAATCTTAAATGTTACCCTTAACACTTAAGGCAGAATCCCATAGCATGGTTAGAAGTATCCCCTATAAGCTATCCCACCAGAATCCAAGGTCTACTTTGTCGGAAAAATAAAGGTTATAATTTCTTAATCTGCAGCTTTCCACAATAAACTCAGTGCACCTCAGAGCCACAGCAGAAGCCTCCATGATGCCATCTTAGGCCTGGACTTCTCTCAAAACAAAAGCTGCATGTTTCTCTCCAAGAACCATCTAACACGTCTTGGAATTACGTCTAGACCACCAACAAAGCTGTTGGAGAAAAAGAGGAGCGGCATTATATTACAAAGCTTTTCCTTACAGTTCCTGTTACTAGTTATTGGACATCATTATGGGTTTTATAACGATGGCAGTGTAAATCAGCAGGCGAAGGCTGAATAGAATGTTCTATCCTTGTCTCCTGATGAAAATTCCTGTCCAAAGAAGGGATAAAATAATAAATTTGTTTTAAAGAATCACTTTTTTTCCTCGGGTTTATTTTGGTTTAATTTAGCAGAATGCATAAAAGAAGGATTTTAAAAAAAAATCCATAAAGCCAAGAAAACCACAAAATCCCCTTAAAAAATGAGATTTATATTCAAGTTTGAAATGGCATAAACAGGCATTACAAACATCATCTCTGTTCCAATCAGAGCAATAAAAATTGTCTTACAAATTATAAGGCTATAAAAATCGAAGACGACTGTTTCTGCAGTCCAGTTGGCTGGTGCTAACTTCAGTATTTGGTGTTCAAATGTAAACAGCACTGCTGATTCCTCACGTGTTGCCTGTCACTTAGGCTTGCCACAATGTACATAAGGAGGAAGCATGTCCATGTGGCTGCTTCCCCAAACTGTAAAGCACTTGAGCCGACCCCGTATGGTGATGCCAGGGGACAGAAACAATCAGAAAGATGCTTCCAAAGCCATGTGCCTTTTGCACTGGCTGGTACTTAAGGGAAACTTACCCTCATCAAAAGGAAAATTTAAGGGAAGTTTATTGCTTTAAAGCATCATTTTGCACATTAAGACCCAATGAGATGGAAATCGTCTCCAACCACCTATTGTGGAATGAAAAAAATGTTTCAGAATCTTATTTTTCTGGCTGTACTGAAGCGGGTATCCACTATCTGAACTCATAATCTACCAAAAAAAGGCATAATTTTAATAATAAAGCTGCTGTAACTGCAACAACATAAATAGAAAAATCCAAACCAGAATGTCTTTTATGCCTTGTATCAGGAAGACTTCTTCTTCTGAGCAGGGCAATGACAGCCTTGCACCCCCAGTGTACCCCGTTTGTTCCACATAAGCCTGTCTATGTATATTTATGCAGTATGGCCCAGATGCCTCTGCTTATACCTCCCATCCCACCCGTGAGTCAGATGGATTATTTAAACAAAAGCCTATTTACACCAGCAGAATATAAATCCCGTGCATAAATGCTCACTGGGGGTGGGCACTGCCCCGAGCAAAGTCTCACCAGGGATGGCTGTTGGACACAATATTTATCCCAGACTCCCAAAGCCTGCAGCGCTCATCCCCACCCAGGATCTGTCCCAGCGGTGGTGCCGTGGCTCTTAAGTGGGGAGGCACTTTGTCTTTCTCCCTCTGGCATGGCCTTGGCAGGCCATAACCTTGTGATTCTTTTATATACCTTTTCAGTTAGGCAGTAGGATCCAGCATCTCATTGTCAGCAACTGTGAGGGATGTAAATCCCTCTCAAACTGAGCATTAGGATCCAGTTCCGCAGTATTTCCCATGAAAGGTTAGTGCAGACATTGCAAAATCAGCTCCTTACAATTATCTCAGAAGCACAGGAGAAATCAATATGCACTGGACTTACAGCTATTCGTTCCCTGCCTCCTATATTCATCTGTGGTGTACAGGAGAGAATGAGCATATTAAGCTGTTAAATGTGCCTGGCAGCAGGTGAATAATTTAACTGTGACTTGGTAACATATTCTGCTCAGGTGGTGGGATTTTGTATGTAAAGCATGACCCTGGTTGAGGGAACATATATACCCTTCCTTTCTCCAAGAACCAGGCTGGTGAAGGGGGGTAGAGGAAGTATGCACACAGACGTGTATCTATATATATCTATATATGCTTACACATACATATATAAATGCACACATGCACACACACACACACACACTTACATATATATGCTTTAAAACATGCCCAGAATGAAATACAGTTGCCTAACGCAATTACTAAATTTTGTCTCCATTATAGCAGCCCTGCCAATCTACCACCAGGCATTCCATCTTTCATATAGAATTCGGTAAACATTTCAATCCAAATCTAAGACCCATAGCCAAGGTATCAGTAACAGTGACATATTATGAAACTTTCATTCCCTTTCCCCCTCCCCTTCCACCCCAGTAATAACTGTCAGGCGATCCTGGCAATTTCACAAGCATAGCAATGATTCAGCTGGCAGATTTCAGTGGATTATTGTGGCCAATTTGGAAAAACACTCTAATAAGCATTACTTTCCAGAAACCAATATAAATCTGGAAGAGGGGATTATTAAACCCAGGGAAACTATAACAAAAGACATTAATTGCATTTTTGGAAGGACCTTTTGAATTAAATTATTACCTGCTAGTTTATAAGGCAAATATATAGATAAAACCCACTACTGTGAAAAGGATTTATTTATACTGGCCATATATACTGTAGGAAATTTATATATAAATACAATTTACACACAAACACTATGCTCATTTATGGCATTATATAAGCAATACATTTTGTTATATGTCTATATGTATATCTTCAGACAATTAGGATTAAGTTATTTACCCTCACATACACACATGTGCACACAAGTGATGGTAAGTAAAACAAAAGATCAAAGGTAGGAAGTGATCACAATGAATTATAAGCCATCTGTTTGTGTATTTCTAAGTATATTTTAAGGTTTCTAGATAGTCTTAGAACAGAACACAGCATTTTTTTAAACTAAGCCTACAGGTCTTGGAAAGATTTTCCTAACTTTCTTCTCATTTGCTGCTTATGTCTAGTATTTGAAAATCACCGGCCTGCTCCAAAATCTGATGAAGTACATGAGGAGCTTTCTCTTGACATCAGTAAATGCTGGACCAGGCCATTAATATAGAAAGATTAATCACTGCCTCGAACATTTGTGTCTTTGGGGATTGTGTGAGAAGAACGATGGAACAACCACAAGCCATTTTGGAAGTTCAAACACTAGATGACTCAAGGATTCATCCCACTGTTGAGTAACAGTTTTGAAAACAAAATAATGTATTCCTACAGTAATATGATGTAACCTCTGATTTTCTTATTTTCTCTGTTGTGAGACTGTTCACTTGTATACGTGTTCTTCTCATTTTGTCTGCGTTCTCCTTCTATTTATCTTTCCAAATACATCATGAGTAGCTTTGGAAGTAAAGGAGAAGCCCTTTCCCTTCACAGTGAACTTCATTCTTGTTGGAGCCAGTGCTCTAGAGGGCTTAATAAGGTAGCAGGAAGGTAGCGAGATGAGCAAATATTTAGATAGCACAGATCATATAGCCCACATATGACTAAAACTGGTCACAAAGACTACATTTATTTTGATAACTCAAAAAAAGAGCTAGGATTTTACACTCCATTATTATTAATGAATAGACCTGGAACAAACACAGGAAGCCAAGCTCCAAAATAACTACTGCATAGGACACTGTTGTTAAAACCCAAAGTGCCAACCAAAGAGGTAATGAGATCAGAAATATCCAAACAAAACACCCATATGACTGCGGCTGAGCCACAGGACTCCCACACAGCTACCTTTTGCCTTCCTGGAGGGGAAACACAGCTTGTGTCTCTAAACCGAACACATTCAGCATCTCTCCTGTGCCAAACACCAGCCCTGTCTACCCTTGTCTCTGGTCTTTCCAAGTCTGCATCCTACTACCACAGGGGTCTGAGAAACCTCTAAGCTTCTATAAACGCAAATGCTCTTCACAGGTACTTGTTCTCAACCAGCTCCCTCCAGAGAGTGACCATTGCAAAACACAGGTGAAAAAGGGGTATTTGAACCTCCTGCTAACCTTGGCAGTTGATGAGGTCTCCCCACACCAGCACAGGGGTGAGATTGCCCCTCATGGATGCTCACTTGCTCATGGTGCTGTGGCCACCTTGCAGGCCTGACTTTGACATCACCAGGAGCATGCTGAAAGGCATACAACTAACATTTTGGCCTAAACACCATCAGCTGTCGATTTTATTAATTTCTGAATTAACTGATACACTGCGTCAATAAATAAAGAATGGTCCTTTTCCCACTAATTCCTACCTTAATTCTTTTGTTTCCTGGATATCACAAGACCAAAAATTAAAATAATTAGAACAATACAGTAAAGTTAAAATTTTGCATCCACCACAAACCAGAGACGGCTAGACTTACAAAGGAAGAAAGAATAAAGGAGTTGTCTCCCTTTCTTCTCCTTTTAGCACTGCATATTCATACATTCAAGTAAGACATGTCCCCTCCACCCCCTTCAGTCCCCAAAAGACAGTCAGGCATAAGTTGTCTGCTTAATTTAACAAACACTGGGCATTCAGTGGGATATGAGTAGCTGTAACAAAAGGCTCCAATGTCTTATACTGTTTTGCCCTAAACATCACTGTAACATGCAATTACCATAGAATTCACAGAGCAAACAAAGTTTGTGGATGATTCACGACGCATATTTTCCCTAAACCTGAGCTAAAAACTTCAAAGCCTCCCAAACTGAATCACCCTGTTTTCATACATGTAGTGCAACGTAGGGGGAGCAGCATTCAGAGGTACTGTACAATAGAGCTATGCACAAGAAAGCCCAGGGAAAATACTCTACCTCTGCAGCAGAAGCACTCAACGTCTTGTGAACTGGAGTTTGATTATTAAGCTTGTATCATTGCAGCCTTGGCTATGCTCCCGCTTCTTTGCAGTCAATGGGAATTTTGCCCCTGCTCTCAGTGCAGCTGAAATTTGCCTTTAGGAATTGGCAGAGGCTTCAAGTTTGCAGCTGGGAAGGCTCCATACAGGTGCACAAAGGAGGTAGACCCTGCTTTGCCTGGCGAGGCCATGGCTGAGGGACACCATGGGGAAGCAGAAGTGTCCCTCCTACCAGCTTTGCACGGTCGCTGGCTGCTCCAAAGCAAAAGCAGGCAAAAGCAAAGTGCAGATGGGGAGGGTGAGAAAGCAGCACTAGCTACAATCCCACCTACGAGTAGCATTGGCCACTTTACAGCAGATATCTGCCTTCTCATCAGCAAACATCATCTACATATGTAGCAGAATAATCAGCCTCCTTGACCTCAGCCCTTCCCACCAACCTCTCTTCCCCTCACATAAGCCAAATAACTTGATAAGTAAATGTTGTGTCTATTATTTCTTTAATAACATTATGAAACATTTATCAAAATTTATCAGAACCAGACTTGGGTCATGACTAAAGCCACTGTACACTGACTAATGTTGTAAAGAACAGGGAATCAGGATTTAAAGGCTCACTTTCTTCATCTTTCATATTCTAAAACTGGCTGCAATCAGTCTGGAAATTAGACAGTCCAGCTACGGTTGTTTACCAGTAACTGTATTTAAGCTATATTTGCCAGTATTGTATATTTACCATGTTCTTAAGCATACACTGGTGTCTTTGACTGCATAAAGGGATAGAGAGTTGAAACAGTGACAACTTTTTCAGTGCAAAGTTGCAATCAAAAGCACTCAATTTAATATACAGGTTTGATAGTTTGTTTTGTCTAAGGTGGCTATTTTGCACCTTGTTTTTTTTTGCTTGAAATGGTTCCTGGACAAAGCACCATAGATTTAGAATGATATGCTGCCATGTTTTTAAGGAAAATATGGTTTTGTTTAGGCTACAATTAGATGCTTTCACAATTCGTCTCTGGCAAACTGAGACTGAAAACTCCACAGTCAATTTGTTTAGTGTGAACTGAAGTAACATCTATCTTAGTAAAAAAACTTTTACAACAAAAGAGCCTTCATCATAGTAAGACCTAGGAGTTTTCCTTCTAAAAATGTAAGGCTGCCACGCAATTCTTAACGCACACCAATTCACGAGGCTACGAGCCATGTATTGTTTGGAAGCCATGGGGGTAAATCAAATTATCATGAGTGACACTAATGATCCCATACTTGCCTGAGCATAATGCATGTTATATAGTCTTGCCTTTAGAGACTATTTTTTTTATATATATAATTAGTATAAATGGCTCACTCCCTCTCTTTTGTTGATTTTACAAAGAAATGCATTCGGGTACAGAGACTGCCTTTCCCAGGTTAATTATGTGAATCAAATCAGCCGTGCCCATCATGTGAGAAGTCCCCAGGTAATGCCTTGGAAAGACCTGAGCACAATAAACGTAGCGTATCATAAAATGCATATGACTACCCTCTACTGGATGGAGCTAGAGCAGCTGAGCTGTGTCAATGGATCCTCAAAGCCATGATTTCATAGAAGTCCTCCCACACTGGCTGGGATGGGTTGGGGTTTTCACAGAAGTGGATCTAAATGCAGTTGTCAAAGGAAATTCCTGGGTGAACAGGGTATGCTGTCCTTGGACAAAGCAAGCATTTCTGCTAAGTACAGGTCAATTACAAACACAACATACAAAAAAGCAAAGGCTATATAATGAGAGAAGACAACCATCACAGACTTTCAAAAATCCAAATGGTTTCTTTGCCTTGCACTTTTCTTTCCCAGCAAAATCAGGCCAGATCCCAGCTGGTAAAAACTGGCAAATTTCCATTAGCCTGTGGGTCATTAACTCTGAAAAAAGGGCAGTTTCAAAACCAGTTTTGTGTATAGTGTTAGTTTCTGTCAGCGTTGCTATAAACAATCGAAATTGAAAGTATTTGGGATGACTACAATACCCACTTCTTTCTCTTGCCATTCAGAGAAGTGTTCCAATACAGATTTTCCTAAAACAATTTACACATATCAGAGCCTGGATCTGACAAGCTAAAATATTCAAAACGAGCTTAATCTGCCTTCTAAGTTTGCACTGCTGGTGTTACCCAAAGATAGCCCTCTGTTGTCTGCCTACAACCATTAGGCAAATTCTTCATGGAGGTGCTTTCACATGCTAAGGGAACAACTCATTTCAAAAGGGCTAGTGCAAATACTAAGAGCAAAGAAAGAGCTGATGTGCTCTCCACTTCCTGATCAGCAAACGCCTTCACAAGGAATCTCAATCCATGCCAAATGTAAAACAGGAAGGCAGCGTTATCATGCTTTTCATTATCTTCCTTTTCTGCCATGTCTACAACACTCAACGATGCCAAAAAATTGACAAGCATAAGCCCAGGTACAGATTTAGCAGAGATGTCTAGAAAGTAGCTAGCTTCTTTACCTCTAGCCAGGTTTTGCTTAGCATCCTCCGATTGTGGTCCCGTAGCTGTGGAGCTATCTATCTAGGTCCCAGATCTATCTCTGTCCTGTAGCTGTGCCCTGCATCCTTCCCCAGCCAAACACAGACCAGCCACCAGGGCTTTGGGATACAGAGCAATGCGCACCAAACAAGCCTGACCCAAAACCTGAATTTCACTGCCTGCATTTTGAGGAAGTTGGATCAGGAATCTGCAGGTGAAGCTGGTGTGTTCAATAGCCTTTATCTGCCCAATTGCACAGCAGAAATAAAATACACATACGTCATGGCACAGTCATTTCTGGCACAATGGTCTATGCCATTATATTAGCATTCACTGAAATCAATTGCAAAGCTTTCATTCATGGTGAGGAGAAACTTTTTGTTCTATAAAGGTCAATCTGGTAAGGGCAAAACAAAACAAAAGGTATCTTTCTTGGCAAACTGACTGCTCCAGCCAGTGATCCCTGATTTCATACTTGCCAGCATGCAAAACAAGCATCCGTTTGTGAAACGATCTGAGGACAGCAGGGCCCACATCTCAAGGGACGCTGAGCACCATCTCTCTGCATGGTGACTGTCCCCAGAAATGTTAGGAGGACAAAATATATAAATAATATCTTGAGAGCGCAGCCACTTAAAGACTTAAACTGTACTCCTGTCCCTGTTAATGCAGTTCCTTCTCTTATGCTTAATGATGCAATCAATCTTAACAGAATGGCAGAAATGAGGAATAAGACAGTTTAAATCCAAAATTATTCTCTACTGTATATTATCCAGTTTTTCAGGCAGTCTAGCTTATATTATTTACACAGTTGGGCATCTTCAATTTCCACTGCAAAATTATTCCACTCTAAAATATACCTCATTTTTAGGAAACTTTTATGGAAAGATTAACTTTAAATTTCCCTTTGCTCGATTTTGCCTGATAACCCTTACTTACTCTCTATTCTCTTCTAAACAGTCCCTCCCTTTACTTGTTCTCCCCAGACCTTGTTCAATTCCTTTAATCTTTCCTTAAAAGACCATCTCTCTGTCCCCTTAATCATTTTTTAATTTCCCATCCTTTAGGCAAGTGCCAAAGATGCTAAAATGAGAAATGGATGCTTGCCATAAAGGAACAGAACTCCTGTAACTCCAAAACAGTTGAAATCATGAGAACTTGCAGGCCATTACCCCATTATGTGAATGGTATTTTTACAGCACCAGAAATGAAGTAATGCAGCTACAAATATTCATGTTTTAAATGTGCTGTCAATCTAGTGGCCCAGCTAGAAGTTGCTCAAGAAGTACTGATGGAACGTTAGGGATATCACAGTCCACAGTTAAGTACACTCACGCTTTACAAACGTTCCTTCCATTCTGATCCCTTCAACTTTGCCCAGTGTTAAAAAGTCTATCCTTTAAAAAGTCCAAAATTTGCTGCTTTTCAATATCCATCTGTGAGGAGAGATGATAGAGAATCCCTCACCTGGCCTTGCCTGTGATGGTCACTGTTTCCCTCTAAATTCAGCAAAGCCTCCCCACAACTGGAAGTATTTCTGAACGTCTCCTTTCTAAATCTGAATAAAAATGATCAATGATTATCTGAGATAACTTTGGCATATCATTTCAGCCCAGAAGTAAGATATATTCAAGAAGGTTTGCCAGCAGCTACCTGGCTAAAAGACTTACACTGACCAAGCTTGTGTGCTCTGTGCATCCAATGCATATGTCTGGCTTCTGTGTGTTTGTTGTCATCTTTTCACTGCTTGGCCTTGAAGACAAAGCACAAGCTAAAAATGTTCAGTTAGACCAAAGCATTGTAAACAGTGAACTCTCAGATCATCAAGACCATGCACTTAAAAACGTCATTATGTTTGAGAATATGCAGGAAGATAAAAGCCTGTGAATAATTGTGATACTTTAAAATATTTTCACATAATCTGCTTTTTTCTGCTCTCCTCATGTCTGAGGAGTCAATTTATTGCATGGAGGCAAGTGGGCAACATGTCAAGCATTAGATGTGGTTTTGCTGAGAGCACCCCACACTGAGTCAGGTCTACTGTTGTTTTGCTGTGAGTGCAAGCAAGTATCAGAAGGTAGATCTCTTGCCAGATCCCCTCTCCCTGCAGTACTAGAATGTGTTTTTAGGCATCACGACTTGTGCCATTCCAGGAGTAGCCCCCTGGGCCTTGTTTGACGTGGAGACAGTGTGCTCAAGATCTACAGGGAACTGGGTTGAGACTGCATCTCTTTATAAGGGAAAGCAAAGTAATTCCTACAGCCGGCCAGTTCCTGCACAAAGGCAGACAAATGCAGTTAGACCCATTTTGAAATCAGGGGAAAAAAAGAGCAGGATTTGTTTCACGTGACTTTAAAAGATCCTGACTTAGAAGTTTTGATGATACACCTTTCTTGAAGGCATTCACACATAAACACATTCTGTGCCTCTGGGTGTATGAAGGGATTATTGTAAGGTGACATAATACCTGGGATCACAGAGCCTGGGCTCAGTGACCCACATGGCCCTTCCAGTTTTGCCTAGTGTTTTCATTTTTGTAATACTCCATCTTCCTCACCCTCCCGCTGAAACATAGTGAAATCATATCAACATGGACACAGCAGATTAGCTTTACAAGGTTCCCACCAGTCTGACATTCATCAGCTTTCTAATCTAATAGTAACACAATACCCTTTACAAGTACACGCTGAAGCAGCATGCTCTCAGCCTGAGTCCAAGGGCTGCAGGTTAAATTGATACCCAGGGCCCTGCATTCTACCAGCCGCTGATTGACTAACGTTATTTCTGACATTCCCAGGGCCTGGCAGCCCTCCATGCAAGGGTTAAAGGAAAGTTGTAAGCAACGGTTCTAAAACACTTGGAAGAATCTCCCTGAATCAAAACCATTTCATAAAAGGCTCTCTGCCAGGCAATAAAATATTTTTGATGGACTCTTATTTTATCATTACCCATGTAAGAAAAATGTATTGCAAGAATCCCAACACAATTCAGGGAAGTAATCATTTGCAGATTTAGTAGGCATTCTCAATTGGCAAAAATGAAAGATTTATTGTAGGGATGATGAAACAAAGAGCAGTTGTGCAAACTTTACTGAGCTGGATTATGAGAACATGCTTTTTCCATTTCCCACTTTTAAATGCCTTGGATGCAGTTTCAAAAGAAAGATCAAGATCAATTATTTAACACTGCAGCTCCACTGTACCTGAGTGTAGGATCTCTTCACACATATGTTATCTGTACACAACAATAAAAGAAGGAGATAGAGGGAAGACACTGCTATAGACAACAAAAGCAGACTTTGAAATAAAACTCATATTGTTCCTTGATTCCACAATCAGCTCAGGGATGTAAACAGAAAAGTCAGGCAATGACAAATGTTTGTGATGTACATGCACAGCTATTTGAAATGAAGCCCCTTTTGACTTACCCAAACAGAGGAAAAACAGGTCACACGGCACTGTATACTCTACAATAGCAACAGTTTCTTTGAAAGCCACTGTAGAGATGAACTGTCTTGCTTACCCTTACTCACGTGAATACCTTGCTTACCCTTACTTAGTCTGAAGTTGAAGGGACTTTCTGGTCAGCAAAGGTGCATCACACCCACTTTAAGATATAGGTGGAAGAAGAAACACTACAGGAAAAAAGAGGTCTTTTTCTTGCCTTTTCTACCAAGATACTCAGTGAGTGACTTTTGGCACTTTGTGGCTGAGGTATTCTGGGCTTGTGTACCCTGGTGTAAATTCAGTTTCTTTATAGTTACACCAGTGTAAACAGGGACAGAAAGCAGCAGATTCATTTGCCCTAATTCAACTGTATTGGGTACTTGGGCACAAGAAATGCCAAAGGCAGGCAGAAGTTTGAAAGAGCTTTGATATTCTCAGCAGAAGGAACCATTAGAGATGCAAAATAGCATTATGGATGTGTTAGAATATTGGCCTCACTACCTCACTGTGAGTATTCACCCTCACTGTGCACCAGAGAGATTTATTTCATTGTACTTGTAGGGAAATGGAAATCTAAGGTCAAAATTTCCAGAAGCGCTCATGAAATTTCAGTAACTCAGTTACACACTCTCTGGATTGAGAGACTTCAGAGTTGCCCTATTAGAGCAGGACACCTCCAAAATAGTTACCCAAAAAACAGGCCAGGGTCTGCTTTTGAAAATATTGTTCAGTGTGAGTTGTCAGATGCCAGGAGGTCAAGTTTTGATATATTTACTTTAAAAAGCACATTATGTTTTTACTAGGCTGACTGGACTACTTGCTAAACAAGTGAGTGAAGGTTTCAGAATCTAGCCCATTGTGAAGCCCAAGCTGATATAAACACCCCATGTTGTGGAATGATGGCTTTTTATTTCTCATCCGATTGTTAAAGGCTAACTGTTGCTGGTTTGCCCCGAAGTAACAAACAAATGCATCACATTTAGAACTGAGATCCAACTGCATAAATGACTGCATAAAGTTTTCAATGTGCACTAAATTCCTCTTTTTCCCCTGAGACCGTACTATACAGCCTCTGTGCTGCCTGCAAATGCAGATTAACATTTTTATTAAATGACATATGTTTCACTAATACAGAGTATTAAAATGTATTGGCCTAATAAGAAACATTAATGAGTATATTGTTGGCACAGTTTTAAAACAATATTTAATTTTACTGCTTTTTAATTTGACCAAGCCTTCTGCCAGGTGATTGCAACTATTTTTCCTTCTTGAGGTTAATCGCTGTTCGGAAAGGCTAAATCACCGAGAGTTCAGAACAACTCCATGCCATTTTTATTAATCCCCACAGAACACGTCCATAGAAATAAAACAAAGCCAAGCACTTAACCTCAAGAATACAATCACAGAGACTTTGTTTAAAATTTTAGAACTTTTAAGCTCTCCACCTATATTACAAGATCAATAATATTCAGATGCAATATTTTTTAAAAATGAAATGTCAGAAGGAAAAAAAATCTTCTCTCACGCTCCTAGATATTAGATAACTGCAGACTGCCTTCAAATCACTGAATGCAACCTTCTTTCCCAGTTCTCCTGGAGAAAACCCACCCTGCCAAAATGATGCTGGACCCTGCAGAGTAACAATTTTAGGACCCAACTACTGGACACATCCTTGAAGTACTCTTGAGGTGTATTAAGACATTTCTACAGGAAGCAGGTAGTTCCCAATTATATTTACTGCTCTGTAAAACTTATGACTAGAATGGAGAATGCATATGACTAGCTGAGGGTGTGTCACTTCCTTACTACTGTGCAGATTCATATAGTGAAGCTGATGGACAACTCACTCCCAGACAGGATGCGTAGTGAGAAAGAAATCTTGTCACACTTTTGCTACACTGGAAATGGTAAGCTACAGAAATCCTGAAGAGTTATTGCAAATCCAGTGCTTAGAGGCTGGAAAGCCTTTCTCTTTTTGCATCTTCAGATGTGATTATTTGATAGAATTCATTGATCTGCATAGCAAAGAAAGTGATCTTGTGGTGCAGCTGGAAAGAATTGGGAGTTAAGAGGCTGCTTGCAAGATATCTTCAAAAGGTGATGCCCCATGAGAGGTTTATAGGTCTGTGCTGAGACTGGGGTTTGAATAAATCTACACGTGGAGTATCATCCAGAGCCAGGCCACAGCAGAGCTGGAAATAATTCTGAGCGTCTTAAAATGAGAAAGAATCACTACCTACTGAGTTTTGTGGGACAAGAGGATAAAGATAAAAACATGGTATCGAGATGTCATTTTTGTGTGCAAACTGGGCAAAAGGAAAGGAGTGGAGCCTAGGAGAAGTTTTCCAAAAAGACCTGGGAGACATGCCTAGAAGTTTGTCCGGCAGCCAGACATCGTAGGTCACAACTAATAAATTTCACTTTTCTAAGCTGGGCATACTTCAGCTTACATTATTTGACAAAGAACATGAATGACTGCTCGGCTTGCAGGAGTGCTGATACAACTACCTCTTCCATGTGCCACAATGGTGCCGAGCAGCACAGTCACTGTGGAGCACCATTTCTAACACAAAAATGTTCCCTTTAAGATGTTCCCTGTCAATCAGACCATTGTCAGGTATTTTTTAAAAGCTCAGAGTGTTTAGGATTCTGACAAATATCTGCTGCTTTGTAGAAAAGTGGATCATTTTCCTTCTACTCCATGTCACAGTTGGAATTGTGGTAAAAAAAAAATATGTATTTCAGTAGCCAAATCAAAACACTTAGGAATGAAGAGAAATCAGTCCAGGATGAACTGAAATATAACTGTTTAGGGGAGTGTGCTAACAAAATAAAAACACTGAATGAATCAAATGGGGAGAGCTTTTAAGCAATCAAAAAAAAAAGCATCTTTGTTTAACACTTATTCATTCTGAAATGGAAAGTAAAAAAAGATGGGTGAAGATACAGAAACATTCCATTATTTCCAAAATAGTACATTGTTTAGAAAATGTCAATACTTACAAAAACTTCCAGTCCTGTTCCCTGTCCCACCATCATTTTGTTTTCCAAATTGAAGGTGACCCAGATTCACTAATGGTTTTCTTCTCCAAACTCTGTTTTACAATGATACTGGTTTAAAAAAAACTGGCATGGAATACCTGGTAAAATGTCTAATGTGGAAATGAGTATCCACCCTTGTGTCTCAAGGCTATCTGCTCCCTAAACCACTATCTGCTTAGTCTTATCACCTTACCTTCAGTAGATACTAAGTATTATTTGTGAAAATTATCCAAGACTATGAGAAGTGTAATACTGGTAATTAATTACATTACATCCTATGGCTGTGAGTTTCACGCGGTGAGTACCCACTACATTGTGGTGATATTCCTGTTTCTATTCTACTTCGTTTAATACTTAAGAGACTGAATGAACAGCAATATCTACACACAGTGAACAGCTCTACATAAATGTGCCAGGAAAACTTCAGGATAATTATGTTTTAACCATGTCCCAAATTATTTAATAATTTATTGAGTCAAATGAAATAAAACCTGGTGGAATTAAATGCTCTTGTAGGATGAAAAACTAAGTATTTGAAAGCCCCCTTCATGCAAGTTCCATGCTATACCTCTAACTACCATATTCCGTTTATCAGAGCCCTTCAATGTCCTGTATAACATTTTCAAGGCACACAACTGAACTTGAAAACCATTCTGGTTGCTGGCAGCAACAGTTGGAATTTATTTCATTTGTATTTATTTAGATTTATGCGAACAAAAAACCCTGAGAGTATGCCAGCCAGACCTAACCCATACTAAACTGCTGGAAAATAACAACAAATGCAGCCAGCCTTGCTTGGTCAGAGCAGAATTCCTTCTGACCCAGTGTCCTGCATCTTTTTCTATCAAACTGATAAAGCCGATGCACCTCACAGAATGTCCTAAAAGTCAGCAATCCCAGGACTGAATTGGGAAACTGATAATGCCTCAGGGATAACCCCAGCAGCTACTCTCTCTGCAGCTCAGCTCAGCTCAGCTCAAGGCAGGTCTCAAGCCCCTAAAGCCACCATACCGTCTTGCCATACCATTGCAACAAGAACTGCCATCCTGCTAAGAATTTCTGTCCTATTGCCCTGAAATATGGGACAATCCCACCCACAGCAGAATCTGGGCTATAATTGCTGCATCTTTTGCTCTGCAAGATCTGCTCCTGCAAACAGACAAGAGTTCAAATTCACCAACTGCCATCAGGCATGAGCTGACACAATGCCAAGCCTAAAGCCATTTGCCAGCCTGCCCTCCAGTGCTAGGGCATGCTTCAACCCACTTGTACTGTCGTGTAATCTGCAGTGGTTTCTGTAAACAAACAAACATTGTGTTTTCACAAAACCACTGAATTGCTGTCTGTTCCTCTAATCAGAGTGTTTTTAATGCTGCAGTTCCTTGACAGTATAGGGAAATGCCATCAGAGACCTAATAAACAGAGAGATCTCTGGTGAGGCAACTTTGATAGAATAGATGTTTCCTACTATTGACTTCAAAGGAAAGAAAGTGAGGCTAATATTATTGTTGTTTTTTTTAAGCACTCCTTTGGCATCATTGCATGACACCCTCCACTCCAAAAGCTGAAAATATTTTCCAGACTTCCACAGCATTCTCTCGAGTCAGGCATGGAAACTTATTGTTTCGGTGAAGGAACTCAAAAGCACATAAACTGGTGCATGCAGACCTATTTTCCCTGCAGATGCAGGATTGTCCCTTAAACTCATCTGTAGATGTAGCCTGTAGAGATCTCATTACTCACCATCCATAGCTAGACACATGCTCCCCACTGACCGCAGACAGCATAATACTTGCTATCTACTGGGAACATGAGATTCCGCACTGGTTTCCGTAGCAGCAGAAGCAGTAATACTAATCTGCTCAATAGGCCCCTTTCTCCTGTAATTGTAATAACCAGGTTGCTGCCCATGAAGCGTTACAAATGTAGCCAAGCCTTCTGATGAAAGTTTTCACAGGTTTATGACATGTCAAACCACCTGCGTCAGAGATATACAGTAAAAATAACAGGAAGTTCAACCAGACCACTATCTTTTGGGTAATCTTAACAAAAATCTGTTTCATAGGTAAATTGCAAATGGTTAGTTTGTGTGATACAGTGATTTGAACACAAGATCTGCACTGGAATGCTGGCATTGCCTAAAGATGCCTTTAGGCAAGTTACTTATCATCTCTATGTCTCAATTTCCCCATGTTTAATGCAGTACCTATAATGTCTCACCCTTAGGGATTCAAAAGAACTGACTACAAACAGCACAGGTGCTGAATTTCACTGCGTACAATACAACACCCAAAGACACCATCAAGACTATTCCCAAACTGAGAATGTTGCACATATACAAGAAAAAAAGATTCTGCTTCAAAATCTTCACTATCTAGGCAAGAACATGATGTGACAAGTCTAGAACATGCTCAGGAGGCGTTTGTTTCTTTAAAATACATGAACTAGAGACATTAACAGTTATTATCACTGTCCAGCTCCTCTCATGGATATCACATATGTTATGATACCTCATTTCTATAAACACTAATTGCATATGTAGAAATTACGTAGGGATAAATATATTTACCTTAATCATGTCTGTAGAGGTCTGCAACATAAGTTCCCTGAGCACATATGCATGCAGTGATGGGAACTTAATTTTCTACTCTTATGAAGCCACAAGAGTGCAAGAGGGTAAACTAATAAGCCAAGTACAGGTTTGTCCAAATCAAACAATTCTAGACAACTAAATGAGCAGCATTATATTTACATTTGCAAGCAGAGGCTTAAACTGAGGATGCAATATCTGGAGATCAGCAGGGTTCTACCCACCAAAGTATTGGAAGAATTGAAAGACAGCAAAAGACGCAGCTATGAGAAACTTTAAAAAAAAAAAAACACCAATATTTAAGCTTGCTAATTTTTGCTGTCTCAGACAATCAAAATTCCAATTGTCTGGGACATCAAATCTAAAAAAGCATGAAATTAATCTTTAGAAGTGAAAGTCTTAAAGGCATTGCATCATTATTTTTGTTGGATATATTTTTGATTATAATGCAGATGAACCCCAAATTTAATAAAACTAAAATAACATGAGTTAAGTATGAAACATAACAGGATATTGCAATGAGATTAGGTAGTTTCCTTTAGACTACTTGCAGAGCCCAAGGAAAAACCAAACCAAGGGACACAATGACGAGAAGGCATCACTTAATTAGAATATTTAACAGAATATGAAAACAGAATACTCATAGTACCGGTTTTGGCAATGAAACACAGTGAGCAGAATATGGACCCAAAAGATCAGTAGTTCTCTACACCAGATACTGTTTTGCCTGTCGACTGTCTGTAGTAAAGAAAGAAGCAGGCTCACTAAATTTAAACCAGCTGTAACGATGAGAGTGTTACAGTTGGACTGAAGGAAGCTTACCTCATGAAAGTATTGTGGAAACTGCTGTTGGAAAGATAATAAAAGGATTAACTGCAGTTTTAGTGAACCATTTACTTTTCAATCAAAATGTCTCATGTATTTCCTGTTCTCAAGTAGCTTGAATTCCAAAATTCCTTTGTCTATTACAGTACATAGTAGCAAAGCCTGTCATAAGAAATTAATAATTTTACATGGAAAAGTACTTTTATGTATGAGGGCGGGGTGCTGGTCACTGTTAGCTTCTCCTGAGCAGTTCAATACCTAGTCAGCCAGTAATCTTACAGAGAGGAACAAAATCAAGGGCTTAAAAAGAAAGTACAATGGGTAATTGTGAACAGCGAAAGAAAATCTCCACTACAAATACCAAGAGATGTAAAGTTACTTTAACAGGGCTACAGCAAAAACGAAACAGAATCTCAGACCTCTATAGATAGAGAATGAATTGCCTTCTTAATTTGCAGGAATAACAGCACAATTATTACCACATCAAAAGAAAAGCCATCATTTAAAATGACATGACATCACTGCACAATGAAACACTGCACAGCAACCTCTGTTTAAAGTGGAATGGAATTCACTGGGCAAATAATCCCCACTTGATATTAATAACTTTAAGGAGCCGTGTTGTAGCTTTGGATCTTGTCCCTGCTAGATCAAGGTCTTTCCACAGTAGAAAATGAAATTTGCAAAGATGACATATTTTTCATGTGCTCACTTGGATCCAGCTTTACTCCACACAGGCTTCCAGGTTGTAACATTTAACACACAGATACCTCTGCTGACAGTGGTAGGCTCTTATTCTGGGAATATAAGAGTTAACTGCAAGTTGTGCAACGTAAAGCTCCTAATTCTGATTGGGCCATTCCATGTATGGGAACAACCACAATATCTGCTCAAATAAAACAGATCTTTATGTACTTACATGCCAAGGCTATATACATGTGCCATGAAGGCTGTCCGCAGTATCAGATGCAAACCTATTCATGATGTTAAACCTTGAGATGTTATCAAAAGCCAGTTCTTTAATGCAGATGAACATAATTGCAAGTAGGAAATTCCTAGCATTTGCTAAGATATTACATGATTTAATGTCTCTGGTTTATCCAGTTCCTGTAGGAATGGGAATGTAACATTAGAAATCTGCTCTACAATACCTGTCAAATACGCATTTTGCAGAAAAAGCCATTAGTTCCCTCACCCATGGAGTCTACTGGATATTTTAGCATCATAGTAAAGCTAACCAAGGCTTCACGTTTTAAGTGTTTCTTTTTAAAAGTGTGAGATAAAAGTGGGAAGAAGACTGATATAATTGTGGATAATAAAACCACTAAAAACAAAAAGTAGGCTAAAATAAAATCTGTAAGTGTGCTTTCACAGCTTACTTATACTTTTGTTTGGAGAGAAGCAATTACCTTGCATTATACTTTGATGACTTATGACCAAAAAAAAAAGATATGCATAGGAAGTTAAATTCCTTTGTAGTTAAACAAATTGTGATTGAGCTACTTCTGGAAAAGAGCAAGAGAGTTCTTCTTTCTCTCAAAGGAAAGAGAAACAAGTACGTCTTAGAGCATTTCCATTTTATCTTGGACAACTTGATGGTGGTGTCTAAATATCTGTATTGTTTCCAGTATTATTTTAGGGAATACCCACTGTACAGTGCAGACGTTAAGGTAACGGTTTTCATTTATCCAGTGGAAGTAAAAAGATAATCAGGACGACCACTCACAGAGAATATTTTACTCTGTAAAACACTTTGAATACAGTTGTTTTCTTCTTCCTTCCTTCCATAGCCATTGCAGTCCAGCAAGCTTTTTCTTGAACAAATGGAAAAAAGTAAGCTTTTTATATAAACAATTTTTCCTATTCCTCCATAGAATACTACAGCTTGCCATGGAAAAGTTTGTCGTGATCTAAATTCCTTACAAACATTTTCCATTATATCAGTCTCTGATCAAAACAATGAAATAGACACATAGTCAAAAATTCTGCCTATCAGAACCTGCACCCACAACCATTCCCTTTGTTTGTACTTATTTGTGTGTGTGTGTATGTGCAACGCGTGCACATGTGGGTGTTACAAATAAGACTTTCCAAATTTCATGGCCCAATTTGGAAGCTTATGTCAAACTTGTTTTGCTTCATCTGTTTCAGTCAGGGTCTTATATCATTGTTGTTTCAAACATGTGGAAAGCTTAATGGAAGTCATTAACTTTTATTTTAGTTTGGCCATATTGTCATCATGGTGGGCAGATGCAGAGATGGTGTTATTCCCAAGATCCTCTTTTTGGAACACTGATGTTGTTTACATCTTCTTGATCAGACGAGAACAATGGTTTTTACTTATTTTTAAAGCTCTGTTTTGCAAATTAAAAAAGCCCCTAACAACCTTTGAAAATGTAATTAAAGATATTCCTTTTATTCTTTTAACTGTTTAAAAACCTTAACAAATTTCTTTTTCTTTTCTAAACTACCATTTGAAACTTTTGCACTCGCAACTCTATGGGTTATTGTTCAGCTGAAGGAATGAAAAGAATTTCATTAGATGTGTTTTATGTTCCTTGATTAAAAATGTCACCCGAGGCTCAGTGACTTGTTTTATGTTAAATGACTGCTGTATGCTTTAATCATCACTTTATTAATGCTTTAATGAATATTAAAAAAAATAAAGCACTGTATTAAAAGTTAAGCTCTCATATAAGGAAACTGAATCCTTTTTCCAAGAACTACAGTATTTCTTACTCAAACACTTCCTTCTAGATTAAGGTTTTCTCTGATTCCCCTTTAGCCTGCTGCAGACTAAGTTACAGGAAAGCACAACAATTATATTGGAATAAGATTGAAGAGAGGGCAAGAAAGAGAGAAGAGTAGTATGTTTGTATTTGAACAAATATATTCCAGACTTACCATGCACTTGTTTGGTTTTTCTCCAGAATGAACTCTCATATGAATCAGCAGTTTGTAACGAGCATTGAAGGGTTTATATCGGCGGACACAGCCTGCCCAAAAGCAAGTGAAGTCCTCTCCTTTCCGCTGGTCAATGTGAGTCTTTTCTATGTGTCTGACCAGTTCATCTTGTTGGTCGTAAGTGGCACTGCAGTCAATCCACCGACAGACCTGTTTGCCATTGCCGAGCTCCTGTTCATCCCCGTCACTGGGCTGAAGGGACTTCGGAGACATCGAGGCATGTAAGTGAGGCAGTGTCCCTTGAGTTTGGCTTAGTTGCTGGTGTAGGTGATAAGGGGGAGGCAGCCCCTGATGATGTCGAAAAAGATCAGCAGTGGAGGAATAATCATCAGCTGGTTCTTGTTTTAAGAAACTCACCTTCTGGGTGCTGTGTGAGGTGTTTTGATGAGGAATGCTAGTACCATTCATCATAAGGCTAAGGCTTCCATTCTCCTCGACTTGCTGCATTTGTATCTGCTCACAGTCACCTCTGTCACATTCAGCAGAAATAGGTACAAGACATGCTGGAGGGGAGGGAATACTGCAAGGGTTTCCAGGCTGAGAACAAGACTGGGGCCGAGAGGATTTTTGAGCACTGTGATGACTGATCTCCACAGGATGAGAGGAAATGCCAGCTGAATTAGTTCGCAGTCCATTCACACAGGTGACCAGTGATGTCTGTGATGTGCGGATGATAGCTGTAATATCAATTCCTTCAGCTGAAGACGGCACAACAGAGATGCATCTCTTCTTCAGGTTGCTTGTTTGTAGCCTGGCTGAGTGCTGAGGGGTGCCAAGTGACAAAGGACCCAGGGAGGAGCTATGTTCATTATTAAACAAGTAGGATGAAAGTGAATTTGTAAAGCTATTATTCATTAGGTCTATTTCAGGATGCAGACTACCGGAGGCTCTCAACTCCATCCCCTCCGTAATCCTCCTATTCGTGGAAGCCTCAGACAGAGCCTTATAATCACTCGGGCATTCTTGTTTAATGTGCTGAGCCGGGTGACTTCCATTCAGGCACTGAGCAGCAGAATCTACTGAGTCTTGAAACCTGGGTGACCTGTAATACAGTTTTCATTAAGCATCGCTAACTACCACAGGATTTATGATTTTTGTACAAGACACAACACTTGTTAAGCCCTGATCTCTGCTGAATGTAGCCTGTTTAATGCAGCAATTACACCAAAAAAATCTGCAATGCTTCCTCTACAACCCTTGTAAAGGCAGCATCGTTTTACACAGGATTAATTTTACACCCTGAGTTACGCACAGAACAGACAGTCTCCCCTCCACTGCTACGGCCAGTTCATCAATCACAATCTAGGTTTTCAATGCATAATAGATTGGGCAAAACAATAGCTGAGAATGAAGTTTGAGAGCATACGGCATTTTTGAATAATTCAAATATCAGCATTTTCCTCAGAGCACACTGGGAAAATGCCTCGGTATTCTTATTCACACAAATCAAAAAAGGCTAGCTGAGCTTTGCTTACATGTCAGAGAGATGCCTTCCTTTGCTAAATTAAAAAGGGAACAAGATCAGTGGGGAAAAAAGGAATACAAAGAACGAACAGCTTGCTTTCCACCAGAGGTCTGGAGTCAATGGGAAATCAGCTGAGTATTTACTTCTGAGGTCTACAAAAGATAACTAAGAAAAGTTCACAACCTGTAGATTTAAATTGGCAGCCTATGTATTCTCATTTCCATTTTTCCAATTAAAGTCTACATGGGTGTGCAAATCAAAAGAAGATTGTTCTGCAGAGGTGATTTTTAATCTTTTTTGATGTGTGCTGAATCCAAGCACTCAGGAAGCAGAACCTTGAGGAACCCACAGACATTTCAGAAAAGCACCGCATTTAGGAAACATTTCCTCCTAACATTTTCTTTCAGGCAGTTAGCAATTATTTTATGCCTTAAAATAAAACACTTTATCTCAGCTATAAACATTTACTGTGGATGATCCAACTGTGTTTTTTCTTAGGACCAGCGGGTGTTCCTTCCATATCCCTAAAGCATGGTAGGGTTTAACCTATGGCTTCATCATGCAGTAATGTGACAGACCGAGAAGAGGAAACTGTACATCTGTGTGCAGGAAAGCAGTACCTGAACTAATAAACCCTCCAGAGAGGTGCTCCATGGCTCTTATGCTGACATGTTCCACTTAAATGAATTTTATGCTTTTTTGGTGCTAGCACCACAAAAGCTGAAGAAAACCTGGCCATTTGGCAACTTGTGTGTGAGACCACAACTATGACAAATCTGACACATTTTAAAGTATGCAACGCATATGCATAAGGTATTTTGGACATATACATACATTAAACTGTGAAACTGCTGAATAAACTGCAATTATTTTACAACTTATATGATTTTATCACTTCTATTTCTATTAATCCACCACAAACATTAAGATGGGAAGCTGGGACAACAAACACATCATGGGTAACAGCTCTCAAAGAACTACCAATTAGAAAACAGCAAAACAACAATTAAAAGTTTCAAAAATACCTCCTTCCCATGAAATTAAGGTTGTAAAAAAATTACACCTGTCTAAGGCACATAATTGTCAATGCTGCATTCTCTAGTGACAGGTTTCTAAGCTCCAACAGTTTGCAGCCAGTAGGGCTTGATATAGGGCTTGATATAAACAAAACAACATTTAAGGTCACGAGCAACCTGAAATTCTCCACCACTCATTGCTACAAAACAATCAGATCTTGCATTTGCCACCAGAAGTTTAAATAGACTACATTTTAAAGTTTTAGAGCTTTCCATAATCCATTAGGTATAATTCCTCCCTTTAGGTTTCCACAATTGGTCTCAGGTTAAACTTAAAGCACCTGGTTTTGCAGATGATAAAAATTTAAAAAAAACCAACCACCAAACCCCCAAACCAACAAAGCAAACAGTATTCATACATTATTTTTTAACATTTACAGAACCATATGTCTGTAAAATACGTGGCATAGGCATACCTAAAAACATTATATTGCACATATTTGGGAAACCCTGCCTTGCTTGCTTGTAGCTTCATTGCTCAGTAGAAAGCATGCTGTTTTACATTCATTCTGAGAAAGGTTTTACAGCATACCATGCCAGGCACAGTATTTCCTATTACTTAGTTTCTTCTGTACAAGAAGTCTTCTAAATAATTCCGTTTGTATCATAGTTCAGTGGTCCCAAAGCCTCAGGCTAAAGTAAACACAACACATTTCTTACATCATATAAAGCTAATCCAAACTTACGTTTCAGCCTGTGATAATTGGTGTCATATTATTAAGCTTTATGTAAAGCTCCTAACTTGTCAGAAAGCCATGTGAGGAGTTTAAGCTGGAGTCAGTACAGTTACCTGCCGTATGGATACAAACATCCCTGTCCTGAGAAACACAGGTTTCCCAAACTTTCAGCAACATGTATCTGTATTTCCAGCACAAGATCATACCCCGAAGTCAGGACTTATATTGCCGTGATGCTGCAGTGCAGAACATGAGACACACAAAAGAGGGAAATTTTGAACCAAAAGGCAAGCCCAGAATATATTATTTCAAAAGCAAATGAGATGGAGGCACTGAATTCACGCTTCCCATTGCCACGGCTGTGTCTTATCCATGCTCTACCTACATAGTGATAGGCCCAGGCTGCTTGTACAGATCAGAAGCAAGTCTTTTCTGGGAGCTATGGTTTCCTCTGCAGCATTGCATATTTAAATACATTATATACTCTGTGTTAGTGAATTCCTCTGGGATAGTATGGCATTCTTCCAATTTCCCAATGTTTGAGTGTTGGGGTACTTAATGCAAACTTTCTGTATTCCTGGCAGAATTTTGCCATCACTGTTCTAAGTAAAATCCTGCTCACTCCTCCTAATCGTGGCGGGTGGGGGAAGAGGGGGCAAGGAAACAAAACAGTTAGAAGAGAGAGACAAGTTGTTTGGCATCCAATCTGCTGGGTGTTTCCTCTTATACCTATTGACTATTTGCTCCTGTAACGGCAACTTGCTGCTCCTGTAATGGCATGAGATTCCAGGGCTGGTACACACAGGCAGTGCTGGCCGTAAGCATTTCAGAATCTCTGGATGTTAGTGAAATATTAACACATATGAAAAACAGTCAAGAGAAGACTAAGAGGGACAAAGAAGATGAGGACAGTGTGAAGAGCACTGTGTGGACACTGGGATCAGCATGAACAGCTCTGAGGAGCTTCCAGATGAACAACTGTGGGAAGAAGCAGGGTCAGCAGGAGAATATGCCCCACAAACCTCTCTTCACAGAGAGCATCCACGTACCAGGGATGGACAGTCTGAGGCAACAGAATTGCTGCTTAAGCAGAAGAAAGCTGAGTGTAAGGCCTTTGAAGAGTACCAACAGCCTCTCAGAAGATACTAAGGCAGTGTTTCCAAAGAGACTCCCTTACGTGGTAATTAGAGCCAGAGCATGAGGCCAGCAGCACCATGCCAGAAGTACTGCAGTTCCCAACTGCCCTCAGAGGAAAAGATGACTGTATCTGAAATCTCCAGCTTATTTACAAAACATACATGCCTTCAATTGCCACTGTAAATGTGCAATCAGTGATAACTGACAGTTTTAAGAAGCTGAGGGGGATTGTTCTGCTGCACATCTAGGGACCCTTTGCAATGCTATCTGACTGCTCTGATGCCTTCCCTGGGTTTTATGTGCCGAGCTCTGAGCACAGCGTGGGCGGGTTTGCCGTGTCTGATAATGGATTATTTGACAAAAGGCCAACATTAGCTGGGTGTTAACTCCAATTGTGGTAAAGAAGGTATTAGGACTTTTCCAGTCCCACACACATTGCATTCACAGATAGCATGTAGCAGCAATTACGTTGCACAACTTAAAAGCTATTAACTGAGTGGGGAAAAGGGGCCAGGAAGAAGACGGATCAGGATTCTTGGATTAAGGCAGCCATCCCTAGAATACAATTTCTGAGAGAAAGTGATTCAGAGACAAGCTGAAGGGAATAACAAGTTTCAGTGCACTGAGGGAAAAAAAGGACAAAGCCAATCATAACCCCAAATCCTGAGGGAGATTTTGGATTGCTTGGGGAGGTGCTCTCTTATTTGTTTGGGTTTTCCTTGAACATTGCATATGCTAGAAACATGGAATCATTCAAAGCTTAACCCAGAGAGATTGTTTGAAATTTTATCTCCCTTTATTTCTGTGCTGCTCCGTACAACTGGACAGAACAACCAAATAAGAGTTTTCCCTGACTTCTGTGTGCTCCAATATCTGCCCATTCCAGCCCTGTTTCTCTCATCTATTTTGACTTTTCTCATATAATGAAGGCTGAAATCTGGGGGACACAGAGCACCCTTGGTTTCCATTGACTTCATTGAAACTTGATGGGCATTCACCCCCACCTCAGTTTGGTTCTCCTACTTTCAGATCTTCAGAGAAAGACCATGTTTTCTGTTACTTGCTTGTCAAGAACTTTTAGCATCACAAACACCATGAACAGAAATCATCCCAACTGCTGTTCACCTTCTCTCACAAACCAAGGTTTGGGCTCCGTACCATGTGTCTTGTGAGTAGCATGGTGATAAAATTAGACACTGTGCCTATGAGGTCTATAGAGTAGAGATGGGCATTGGCTTTACCTTGCAAATCCGATGCAAACACAAGTATTATAGGACAGGTGGACATACAAGCAGAGCATGATCAGTGGGACACACAAAAAACCCATAAAGAAATGGAATGGTCCTTCAAGATATTCTGCAAACATTTCCAAACTGTTGCTTAGAAGCAATGGAGCCTCAAGGCTTCAGACTGTGCTACAAAGCACAGGAGAGGGAATCAGGCCTATCACCTGCTACTTTCTCATGTTATGCAGCAGACAATCCTTTATGTTGTTCTGGGAATCCTCTTCAAATGGGGGCTGGAAGGGGTTCATATTTCTGAGGGTGGGTTCTGTGATGCCCGGTATGCAGGTATCTGTCATTTCCTCATTATAGATTTTACAAAAAGGTTCAGAAAGATCTAAGCAGAGTACTCTCTTCCTCCTTTTGTTTGCTCCTGCCCTAATTATCTTTGTTTCATAATTGTCCTCACTGACAGAATAAAAAAGAGGTTGATAACTGCCAGTCCCACATTGAGCCATAAAGAAGGTAGGAAGGAGCAGACTCACATCCAGCTGCAACGGCACCTACAAATCTTTGTAGAGATAGTAGAATATTTTGTTATGTGGCATGGTTATTATTTGTCCTTTTCAAACAAACAAACAAAAAGCTCTTTCTACTTGCTTGCCATATTGTTGTGCCTGCTCCTCCTGAAAGCACAGATGTTCTTACCCCACCAGTAAATGGAACAGGGGAAACAAGACATAAATATGTATAAAAAAAATCAGAAACAGTCAGATTTTGAAGACCAAGCTATAGGCAATATTTCCTCTTGCTGTGATTATGGAAATTTGTGCTTGATAGTTCCATGCACAGTGCCAATTATTCCAAGTATCTAAGATAAAGGCTGCAACTTTATTGAGGTTTTTCTTTTCTACAGCTCTTCAAAAAGGTCAAGATTATTCTGTATTATACCCCTTGCCAAAAAGCAGTGTAATTAAAACAGATGGACAGATTTTAATTTGTAGCAGGCTTCTATTCACAATGGATGTCTGTTTAGGGTACTTGTTTAAAAGCTGGTAATGTTAAATTTGTAACAACAACAAAAAAATAATGGAGTTCTGTGTTTTCATATAATTAATTTATAGCAAATGTTTAAATAGAGATTCTGTTCATAGCATATCCAACTACAGTGTATATATCAAAAACAGAAACCAAATTTTCACATTACGGCCTTAAAAGCAAATACCAAGGATGTGGCTGTATGGGAACACTGAAAATACTTCATTAAAGGAAATACTGTAGAAATAAAAGTGGCATTGGCTTCCTGTAGGTTTGATGGTGGCATGCCAAATTGCCATATGGGAGACATTGGTTTGGGAGTAAGTATCATTCCTGTATTCCAGGCTGCAATTTGGAAACAACATGGCATTGGGGTGGAGGTACAGAGGAGGCAAGTCTGACCCTACTTAAGCCCCTAGCAAAACACTCACTGAGTTTTATGTATGCTGGAAGAGCCCCCACAGAGAAGCTGTATTTCAGCTTCAATTCAGGGGGCTGTGGCTATATTTGCAGTGACTCCTCCTGGCACTGCCTCAGCCAGTTGTCTGTGCACATGTGCATGTCCCTGCAGTGAGAACCTGCAAACGAGCAGTGCGGTTTAATCAGCATCCAAAGGACTTCCAAAATGAAGTAAAACCCAAAATTACTCTTCCAAATGCAGCACCCAACTGGGAAATAGTACCAACAAAGAAGCAGTCGAGAAGAGCAGTCTATATCAACCAATAAAACTTGCAGTGATACCTTATATCCGAGTGTGTCAAGTTCAGCTGACCAACGTGAAGCAGTCTCTCACAGGACAGTGGGTGGTCGCGCATCAGTGAGTTGCCTGCATGGATGAACAGACTTTGTCTGCAGACAGGTACCGAGCTATTTGTCATCTCCATGTCCATCATATTCTTCTTCTCAGAGATCAAATTACAATGATTGTAGCCACCGTTCACTGTCAGAAAAAAAAAACAAGCCAAAATCATAAGCCTTTGACTGAGAACCCTCTATTCTTATTACTTTGTATGTTCATTTGCATACTTTGTATGCTTGTTTTGGATCTCCTTGTAAAATTCTTGTAAATGACATGGCAGTAGAAATGAAACCTTTCACTAGGAAGCAAAAATTAATTCCAAAAGAATGTGGATCTGTGAATTATGGTTGTTTATTTCTCTTTTTAAGTTTTGTGGCTATTTTACGCTTCATAACCTAACTCAAAAAAACCCTCCATCTGATAGCTTGCCTTCCTTTTGTGTATTTTTATGGCAGTGTCTTGCCTGTGTTAAATTTTAGAAATGCATGTATCAGAGTCCCTTTATTTTCAGGGAGAGGAGCGCTCTGAAAACAGTGACGTAAGTGGAGTTTTTCTTTGCAGACAATTATCTCTGTGATTATGACTTTAGATGGGCATGTTTCTACTTTACTGTCAGGTCAACAATGTTAAAAAATTTAACTAATTTTGTTTCAATGTATACATTTAACTGTATTTTCCAAATAAGCTATTAATATAAATGCTAGTGCTAATAGTAAAATATTCTGCTCTGGCGAACATTAAATTTTACCAGACTAGGAAAAACAGACTAGAGCTATAGCAATATTCTTCAGAGATATATATATAACCACAAATGATAATCTAGTGAAAAAGAGCAGTCAAATAAGGAACTTAGAATTTAGGTTGCATTGGTCAAACACTAGCAATTCCACTTAATTTGAAGCATATTAGTTGGGTTTTTTACCTCTAGTGAGCTAATCAAATAATTACAGATAAGCATGTATAAAAGCATTTTAATGAAATTTAGCCTTCAGAGGCAAAGAAGTCACAATAGCCATTTACCATCACTTTCACTATTGTATATGAATCATGCTTTGAAAATACTAGATCTCCCTCTAATCTGTTTTTTTATGAAGACAAAATGTAATGGTATCAGACACTAATGGCAAACATATTTCTGTAGTTCTCATACAGAGTCCAGAAAGTAACTCCTTCACCCTTGTACCCACCACTCATAGTGATGGGTATGACAAAGTGACAGAAAAGATAAAAGCCTGTGGACAGTTTCATGCAAACCACTGATACTCACAAGCATCAAGGTTTGTCCTTTACTAAGGCGTTACGAGGCACAATTCATCTCACGACAGTTTTGCTGTCTCTGAGTTTTACCCCGAGAATGCCTACGGTGTTCAGCAATCCTAAAATGAATGTCTAAGATGGGCTCATGCAACTTCAGGACATCCCTTCCTCTTCCCCTTGACTACAGAAGGTGTCTAAAGAAGTAACTTAAACTGAGTACTGGACTTCAGACAGTTGCAGTTGAGTGAAATGAATCCCACAAGACTTACAAACATCCTTGTCACAAATAACCTAATTTACACTGCTCTCAAGTCTGGTCCTTCCTTTACTGAAACCCACATTGGACCTGCAATTGACAGATCAAGTTCTACTATTTCAACACATAATTTGTGGTACTACCCAGAGCAGGTATATCTTGATATAGACTCAACGAATCAGAGAATGGTTTGGATTAGAAGAGACCTTCAAAGATACTCTAGTCCAATCCCTCTGCCATGGGCAGGGACATCTTTCATTAGATCAGGTTGGTCAAAGCACACCTAACCTGACCTTGAACACTTCCAATAAGGGGGCATCCACAACTTCCCTGGGGAAACTGTTTCAGTGTCTCACTGCACCCATCATAAAAATTTTTCTTCCTTATATCCAATCTAAATGTACCTTTCTTCAGTTGAAAACCATTGCTCCTTGTCCTGTCACTACAGGCCCTACGAAAAGGTTTTTCTCTGTCTTTCTTATAAGCCATCCTTTACAAATTGAAAGGCTGCAATAAGGCCTGCTGGGAGCCTTCTCTTCTCCAGGCTGAACAACCCCAACTCTCTCATGTTGTCTTCTTAGGTGAGGTGTTCCAGGCTCTGATCATCCTCGTGGTACTCCTCTGGACCCGCTCCAAACAGGTCCATGTCCTTCCTATGTTAGGGGCCCCAGAGCTGGACATGGTACTGCATGTGGGGTCTCACTAGAGCTGAGTAGAGGGGCAGAATCACCTCCCTTGCCCTGCTGGCCATGCTTCTTTTGATGCAGCCCTGGATGCAGTTGGATTTCTGGGCTGTGAGTGCACGTTGCCACCAACACCCCAAGTCATTCTCCTCAGGGCTGCTCTCAATCAATTCATCACCCAGTCTGTACTGACCTTTACATCTACATAATATAGGTATTACATATTTTATAGGTATAATACTATATAATTAAACAGATATCACAGTATCTAGTTAATTCCATTTATATTATATAAGGGTAAGTAAAATTCTACTCTTGAAGTTTTCTTGCCTCATTTATGAAGTTCCAATCAGAGATTGTGCTCATTTTAGTTGGTTACTGCTTCACCACAGCTGCTCAGAGGAAAGGTACTCTTAACACCCATTTCCTCTTTTGGAGAGCTGCTAATGCTTGTGGATTCGGCAGTGTTTGGTTTAAGTTGGACTCAATGATCTTAAGGTCTTTCCCAACCTAAATGATTCTATGATTCTAATCCAAGAGCACAACAAAAAGCAAGTGGGAGAGCCTGAGCTGCATGGTCCTCTATAATTACAGTCAATGCATGTTTTGAAAGCAATGAGAATCACATTCAGGGTATAAATGAGAAGAAACAGGTAACTGGGGAAGGCAAAAAAGTCTCTGGTAACTGGAGAATTTGTGAAAGGGATCAAAACACAAAAGTCCATTCTCCTCCACTGGCCGGGCTCCACAGCCTCCCCGTCATGCTCCACGGCACCATTGTAATAGGGAAGATCATGGCAGACGAAGACATAACCCAGGCAAGCATCCAGAGCCATAGAAAAGAGTGGGTACATGTGACACCCAAATTACAAGTCTCATGAGGCATTATTGTGACATTTCCAGAATAGAACTCCCTGTTTCCAGTGAAAAGTTTTCAGTGTTTGGCTGATACATTACATTTCTTGACCATTTTTTTTTTTTTTAAGAAGTCAGAATCTTTAAAATTGGGAAACCAATAGCGGGTTTTTCCTACTCAGCTCCATCACAATACCAGGGCATGCAATAAGTCTTAGAAAGCATAGGCCAGCATTATTTTATATAAACAAAAAGCTCACTTAAGATATTTAGGAACGATACATGAGATTTAAAAGAGAAACCAATATATATTTAAACTACATAAAATGGGCTGTTAGCCTTCTTTATAGTAATTAATATATACGTTCTAGTTATTTCAGATTTATACTCAGAGACCTGAATTCACTGGTATCCTGTGATTGTTCTGAATGACTCAGAGGAGACTGAGAAGCTGTACAGAAATGTAGCTCCTTTTTGCCTGCACAGGGCAGTCATTTATATTTGGAGGTTTTGGACCGAGGCAGTTAAGAAGATCGCTTTACATGCCTTTCAGCTTATAGTGGGTGTTTGTGACAATTAGCTCTGCCCTACTTGTAATCATGACATAAATTATCACTATATCCTCTGGAGTCCACAGTGCCATCAGGCTTTATTCCATTCCTATTCCGGATCCATTCCATCATAATTTAACTCACTTCAGGAGTAATATCTACCTTAGCAAGACTGTATAATCAGACTTGTGGTTGTTAATTTGGATACCTGAATCACATTTAAAGGGTATCTAAATACACTGTTGAACACTGGCAAAATAAGTCCTACACACTTTTAAAAGCCACACCACCAAGAGAAGTTGATAAATCAGTCATATCTACAATACCTAATTCACAGTTCCTCACTGTTTTCCATCAGCAATGTTACCTGGAATATAATTAAGATGTATGTTCCCTCCAAAATACTATGGATTCTTCTAAAATGTTTAAGATTTACACTGGACTCATAATAAAAGCACTTTCTTTCCTTCATTCCCCAAATGATACAGGTCTGAAATTCATTAGGGCTTTCTAAATATGCATTTTATCAATTTTATCATATTATCAAAACACAGAAACCTGAAGCTTCCACCAAAGTTCAGTAATACCAACTGTAGCACACACTGATACCTATTTGTGTGAAGACGGAGATTTCCTAGAATAACATGAACATTATCCCTGTGCTGTCAAAAATGATTATCTTCTCTTGTAGCTGTCAAATCAGAAAATAAATTTTCTCCCTGCAAAGGAAGAGAACACTTATGCTAAATCCATGAAATTATGTGTTCAGCCAATCCACTGTGTATTTGCCTTCACAAAGTACCCTACATATTTGTTAACAAGAGCTAAAAATTTCTTGCACAACAGTGCCTTGAGTGAAGTCGCACTTGCATCAAAAGTCCTCTGAAATGTGCCCACCACGTGGGAGTTGGAACAATGACAGACAAGGAACAACACCAGTGGCTCACTTTTCCTGCCCCCCCGCCCCAGCAACTAAAACAAGAAGCAAGAGATTTTTTCTGAACACCGACAACCAGAGTCTACATTCAACTGTCCAAGCACGTGTGAAAGCAAATTCATTGCCTCTGAAAAAAAAGGGAAAAAAGTGTGGTTTACACCAGTGTAAGTGAGAACAGAATCTGGCCCTTTGACAACTGGCTGTTTTATACAATATTAATATCACTGGCTGGCATAACACAAGATTTAAGCATTTTCCATGTCTGGAACTAGATCTCTTCTTTCACTGGTATCGAGGGGCCTTTAACCTACATACTGTAACTTACCAGTAACAGATGAAAAGAGCACAAACTCCCTGCCTTATACCAGAGGGTTCACCCTGCTTTCAGTAGAATCGTAGCTATTTCATAAATCCATATAAAAAACTAATCCTAATTTACAGAGAGTAAATCTAATAAAAGCAGAATGGTTTCCAGAAGGATCTCATGGAAGTGGAATCCATCAAGGTAACTTTTGTCTTTCTCTTTTTTTTGTCCTGCAGTTTTGATTTATATCTTTACATTTAAATGCTCATGAAGGGAACGGAAGAGGTTGATACAGTAGTGTGCAAAGGCTGCAATCAGGCAATTCCTTCCATATGAGTAATCAGGTTAGTTCAATTTTGGATATCTTGCTTCTTTCATTCTGGGGTAACTGACTTTGGGGGAGTTTTTTCTTGATTTATGCCAGATTTAGTCACGTGAGAATTGGTCCCATTGATTGTGATGAGGCTACACACCTCAGAAAGGACATCAGGATCTGCAGAGTCAGCCCTACATTTCTTGCTAGGGGTAAATTCTCCTAGAGGAAAACAGAACATCTCCTCACACAAAGGGAAACCTGTCTGTGTGACAAGGACAGCAACATTTAAAACAACCCTACTAAAGGACAAGAGCTCTTCTTCCCTTGGGAATATCTTGTTTACCGTTGAGGAAGGCTTCACTCTTACTGATAAAATTAGCTATTAAGGCTGTAAATAGATAACAGCAAGAACTTACCAAAAGGGCAATTATTCAACAATAAACACATGTTGCAGTGTTTTGGAGTTTACCTAATTAAGGCCAATGAACAAATAACTAAAACGATGTATGATTTATATGACTCACATTCAAAATAGAGATAGATTTGAAGTATTTGCCTAACATACTTAGATATCCCCAGAGCATTGTGGGTTTTGCGGCGAAGACCAAACTAGGTCATTTGCTTTTTTCTTACTGCTTCATTCTCTTTAATTACTTCTTGTTTTAAAAAAAAAATTGCCATTCTTGGTTTTGTTTGGACTCAATGTCCAAAATTTACCACGACAACACTGAGAAATGGAACACTGTTACTGGCAGCTGGATGAGTCACGTGAGACGAGTAAAAGACCAAACAGTACCAGATTTTCCTCAAACAAGTGAAAATCATCCACGCTGGAAGAGGCCATCAAAGCCCTCCACTGAGAAAAAATTATTAACTCAAAAGGTGCCAACGCAGAAAAGCCATGTATTGAAGGGAAAGTACTGTACCCATACTCAGCAATCCATTCCACATAACGAGTGCTGAATAATCTCCATTACTACATGGCTGAAATGACTGTCACAACTCCTATACAGTCAGTAATTTAAGATCATCAAGAGAGATGCGCAGCACTGCCTGCTTGAAGGTTCTAATGAATGAATGGAACACTTCAAAACACAGAATCTTCCAAATGATTCATGAAAATACAGCATTTTCAAAATTTCCAACAACAAAAAAATCAATACTTCCTCAAAGTTTGTAATGCCTGTTACACCAATCTCTGTTGTGAATGGAAGAGATTGTCTTAATCCTACAACACCTGCCCTCAGAGGGGCAGAAATGTAGTATTCAAGCTGGAAAACAGATACTATAGTTGTTCTTACAGAACCTCTCCTAGAAGGCAGGTCTGACTGTGTGATTTCCTATGTCTTGTGGAAAAGCATGGTTTCTCCTTTAGTTTCACAGACCTACTACTACTAGAAGGGATATGAGTTGGGTCAATTTTTTTTCTATTGTGGGCACAACTTAAGAGAAGGGAATACAGTTTAGAAGTAGGCTGGTGTGATTAGCCATATATGACATTAAAGCCCTAAGCAGACTGTACCCAAATGTAATACTGTTATTTTCACTTAGACCTTCAAGTTCATAACAAAATATCCTAAAACATGGACTTTGAGATCTTGGCCCGGAGACTCTAAAGAGGGGATGTTTGGATCTTTTCTTGACCTCTTTACAGTCATTTGCAGCATCTGGTACACAACAAAGCTCTAGACATTTGGGCTTCTCACCACTTGAAAGAGGAAAGTTCTGCACTTCAAGAGATCTTTGTAATCATTTCTAATTCAGTACAATATTTCCAATAACATGTTACTATTAAAGATTATCTTTTTTTAAATTGCACAAACATGATGTGGCCCCAAATTGTCCCACTATGACTTTTTATGTAGGTAAATGTATACTCTCACAAAGCTTCGTAAATTCTATCTTTTTATTACAAGCTATAGTTTTATCCTGGGTATTTCTAGTACTACTCTCTTTGTTTTGATTTCATTTCCGTGTGATATCAACACTGTGCACCACTATTTTCTTTCCTGGGGTGAAAGAAGGCAAGAAACCTCTTAGAGCCTCGGAGCAGTACACTAAGGTATAGAATTCCTTCCTCATTCCATGAATTATCTGAGTCTTCTGCAATGCACAGGTAGCAAATGCAAGATCTGAACATGGCGCTGAGGAAACTACATAGATAGCGACTACCAAACAAAATCAATGTTACACAGAAAAATTACTAAAAACGTTCAAATTGTACGGTTCTTTAAACCTATTGGCTAGCCCATGGGTTCAAGCATATTGACTTTCAATACAACAACTTGTCATGCACGGCTCCTTTGGTAAATTTACCCTGGCAAAGAAACAATTCTTTCTCCAAGGCATCAAGAGAAGAGATCTGTTGCTGTTTGTCCTTACCTGAGAACTGAAGTGGTTAACAATAACAGCACTACATTTTCATTGCTACATTCAAGAGTTCACACCTCAAAGATGAAGCAGCTCATACCACAACTCCAGGTTCACCCTAGATCTCTGTATCAGTTACAAACTGTTCACATTTTAAGGCTTATTTCATGCAGCTGGTAAAGACTTGGCTTCACTTTTTTATGATGCCTGTACATTGTCTTAACAAAAACAGAGAAAGTGATAGCCAAAAGATTCTTTATTACAGAGGAGACCATAGGGCATCGTGAGAATTGAGTGAAGACACAATGTTGGTCTACATTTGTGTATCATAACAGAGGTGACCAATCCTCTGTCTATTTGAAAATAGATACGGCCAATATAAAAGATTAGGGTCAACACCAGCAGCATCCAATAAGATTAGAATAAAAAAGAAGGATCTCTTTCATCCAAGTTTTTTTTTTTTTTAACCATCCTATAAGATCCTATAACAGAAATACTTATTTCTTTACTTTCACATTGATGTATGAGTGAAGACAGAAGGACTAAGAAAACTCTTGTGAACTGAAACAACCCAGCTAGGGAAATAAATTCCGGAGTATCAATCTTAAAAACTTGTGAAAGACAAATATAACCCATGTGTGTCTTCCTCGTAGATTCTGGACCCTAAGTGTTGGCTACATCTATATTTGTTATTTCATGTTCAATTTATTTTTAAAACAAGTTATTTGGATTGCATTTTATTTCTGTTCTGTGGAATTTCTTTTTGCAGACTACACACAGTATTTTAAAGGAGTGAATGAGTAGGGATGGTACTACTGAATAAAGAAGCATGGTTAATTTTATATCAGTCTAACTTAAAACAATTTGAAAACATTTCAGTAATATAGAGATTTTTAACCTTTTCACCTTCAAGCATGCAGACAGATATGGCTCCCACCTTTGACTTTTTCATATTTTAAAGATAATCTTGGGAGTCCAACAGGCAGTTGAAGAACGCAGTAACAATACATTACACTTTTCACTGCTAAAATGGCTTGCAATGTCACATAGTTTAGATTTCCAGCAGAGACCTTCACAACACTTTTTGAAGTTAGGGTCTCTGGCAAAGATTCAGGAAAACACATGTCATGTGCTCGGGTTCTAGTGACTTCACAGGCTTAGTTGATATTCCGAGTTAGGCTTTAGATGTGTAAGAATATAACCATTTTAGGCAACAGTGGATAGATTGACAGAGAAATAAAATAACTGCCTACTATCACAAGGAGTCTTTCACTGCACTCAAGTTTGAAACTCAACATTCTTGGCTTCCTATTTGGATCTCAGACCTCTAAATTATGCCCTCAAACAGAGCTGAGAGCAGAGTGAAAATGACCATTGCCTTCTTTTGTGGCAATAAGGACAAAACCTTTTGCAGCCTGATGAAACACAGGTCTTGTCATTAAATTCATTGTTACAGAGTCTCCTTGTCTTGGAATCACCTTTTGCCTGTTGCCAGGCAATCTGAAAAATATTGTTCTCGGCACATCTGGCCTTTTTTGTGGTCAGTTATCCTTCCTCACAGCTTGAGTTCTAGTAACAGGGGGAAAAGACATTAAAATAAATGTTTTAGGAAAATATTAAGCTCAACAAACATTATTTTAATTAAAAGGAAATCCTAAAACCCTCCTAATGGGCACTTGGAGAATATAAGCTTGATGCAATGAAATTTGATGTTTTTCTTTTTCTTTTTTTAAGAAGACTGCGTTTGGAATAGGTTTAATTCTCAGTATTTCTGTTAGGTATGATATAACATTATGATTCTCCTTGCCCTGCCAAACACAGGAGAGAGGTGCCTCTGCCACCTTAGGAGTAAATGTATTCAAAGGAGATGCCAAATACAGCCAATAGCCTCATTCTCTTTTCCCACTTCTCCACTCCTCTCCATTTTATTTCTAAGTTCAGTTTGAAACCCTCTTTTCCACTACCATCTTTAACCCCTTCCAACCTGTGCCTCACCTTCCAGTACACATTCCAGGATGCCATAGATGCAAGACTGCTGCCGCACTGTACAAAGCTGGCTCTGCCAAATCCACTGTACTATTTAGATGTGCAAGTTTTAACCCTACTTGAAGCTGGTCACACTGTCTGGGTACCAGACAACCCTATTTTTCAATGTGAGCAACACACATAACACACAGAATCTGGTTTAAAGTGCCTGCTCTCACACATGAGATTGATCAACAACCTGTGCTCTCAGAGACCAGCTGAACCAGGACAAATCAATCCCCACCCACTGAATAGATGCCACTGCACATACTGGTGTAAGGTATAACACAAGTCTACACCATTTACGGTTATGTACACACTCACCTGCCCTTGTGCCCCTTGGTTTGTCTTTTTTGTTGCTCTAAATGGACACCACCAGGGTTTTCACAGCAGCCTGTAGTTAGACAGGGCCTGTAGGTTAAAGAACTCCAGAGTGACTCTTTCACGACAGAAGTTCACACGATTTGTGATAAGGGTACTTGAATTGTTCCTACTGTAAACAATGCTTTCATCATCGATTATGACTCCATTGAGAAGACAGGATCTTTCTATACATGCACAGTTTGAGAAAATCTATTCCTTTTGGTATTTTCCTCTAATTCACTAATAGTGAGAGCATGCCTATAATGAATTGCATGAGGGTTATTGCTTTCCCATTTACTTATTAAACCCTGAACTTTTAAACTCTCATTTCTCCACACCCCTGTATTTCACTTAGTCGATTTAGTCCCTCTTTTCCATGGAAGTTCTAGCCAGCAGACCACATCAAGACTCCACAGGGGTATATGCTCTCCCAAACATTTGAAACACAAGGATGTGCAGGGAATGAAAGCTGGGGTTTTGCCATATGGCACCTTGCATGTGTCTTGTGTAAACATACATGTCTCTATGTCCCAAGAAGGAATTTTATGTCTGCCTGGCTCAGCGGTACAACATTAAAAAGGAAAAAACCCACCACCCATACTTACAACAAAAACTATTTCCATTAAGATGTTGCACTCCAAGATTTAGAAGCCTGGAAGTGTCACCAAGTCAGTAAAAGCCACAGAAGTTAATTGTTACAAAAACAGAATCACTGTAGATCACACAGGATTATGCAGAAACGGTAAGCTTTAAACAAAGGGAGAAGCTGGTAACTAAAAAGCATTTTGTTCTTTTCAATGCAAGCTAGACAGAGGAAATGGTCTGGTGGGATGCGAATGTACAACATTAGTCTTAAAGACATAATTCTTATGCATGTATTTGGCAACGATAGTGAAAGAAGAGAGAAAAAGACTCATAATAGGAATTAAAATGCACTGGGAGTCTAAAAAGAACTTTCCATGTTGCTGTGTTCCTCCCCTACATGTAATGGGAAGACAATGGAGGAACGATAGTAAACCTGCATTGCACATCAGCTTCCAGCTGTGGCTTGTCTTCCATTTGCTGGCACTCCAGAAAGTGCAAATTAAGCTCCTTTCCTATGAGAGCCTTTGTGAGTCTCTCCTCTCTACTGATATCTTTGCTCCAAGCTCACTTGTTATCTTCTTCCAGACAATCTTCTTGGTTCTTTATATATCAGCGATGAAAAACTACAGTGAAAAGGCATTTGATTGCTAAAGACTACCCATTCTCCTAAAACAACTTGTATCGGTTTCTCCATTCTCGTATTAAAAAAGAGACATCTTCACATACAAACCCCCATCTGGACTCACCGCAGATCTCTCACGCTTACCAAGTAACCTATATCTCCAATGAATTTCTTTGTGCTCTTGTGTAAAATATTTTTTTACAATGAAAACTCAAATTCCTACCACAAATAGGCAACCATTTCACCTACACAGTCCTCTTGATCATTTAACACTGGATACTCAATACACTAAGGGCTCCTTTGCAGCTTAGAATTAACACTGCCAGAAAGAAAATTCAAGACAAACAACCAGTTTCCCCAATATATCCTGAAAAGAGCAGCAGCCTACCCCTGCTACTTTTCATTTGTTGTTTTCATTGTTTGACATTTCTTTCTGCCAGGATTTTGGCATTATTTCAAGGATTGATTTGAAATATATTTAACACCAAGTGACTTGCAATGTTGTTTTCTATTTTACCAGAACTATGCTTGGGACTAATTCTATTTAAGTAGAATTTACCCTTCTGCACTCAGTGCCAGTGAACGGGCCTCTTGCAGGCTTTCCACAACAGAGTGCACTTCTTAACTTTACCTATGTCTGAGAACAGCAGTTATCCATACCTGCAGACTTAGGACTGTAGATATACACAGTGCCTGTTAAACACACACCTTAAGGTTATCACCAGTAAGAACAGTCTACTGAAGGACAGTGTCAATCATATGAGTTATTGGTGCAATAAATACCTATATGCCATGAAACATAGTAAGAAGAAAAACCCTCCTCTACGGCTTAACTACAACTGGTTCAGGTGTCTATTAAGAATGACGCAGCTTCAAACAGCTGGGACGACTGAACATCTTGACTGTATCAAGACGCTAGAAATGGGACAGACTGTGGGACAGGGGAAGAATGAGGCTATTGTGGAAAAGGCACAGGGAAGAAGAAAAACAGAGATAGGATGATGCAGAAAGGTTAAAGTACAAGGACTGCTATGAAAAGGGAAAATGTTCTCACCAAATAGTGCTGGCTTACATGAACACTGAACAAACAAGAATTAGAAGTTTAGCTCCAGCTAAAAGTCCTCTGTGAAACTTCCAGGGATGGCAGTGGGCAGTTGCTATGGATTAGGCAATCTATGGAGTACTCTCTACTTTTATTTAGCATTGCTGCCTTCTAATTGCTTCCTTCTGTAAACTGTGTCTGCACTTTCCACATAAGTCATGAGAATAAGGTGTCTCAGTGATTACATGAAGCCGGATATTATAATAATGAGAGGCTCATTATTCTCATACACAGATTATGCAATCACAGAAATCAGGGCTGAAATAGTCTTCAGAGGGTGATTTACTCTATCCTGTATCCCTACAGCATAATCCACTCTCGCAAATTTAAGGAGGTGTTTGGCCAGTCTGTCCTTTACAGCCTTCAGCTATTCCCCAGTATTCCCAGCAACGTATTCAGTTCTTTCACTTGACTTAGAATTTTTTTCTAATGTCTAAGTTAAAGCTCCCTTAGCACAACTTAGTCCATTACATATTGTCCTGTCCAAACTGGACATGCAGAAGAGTCCACTCTCTTCCTCTCCGTATCAACCTTTTATGTCTTTGAAGGCTGCCTCCACTCAGTCTTCTCTTGCCAGTATCACACAGTCCTCATTATTTCAGTTTTTTCTCATAAATCATGTTTTCCAGAGCTCTGATCTCTGCCCTCTTTCTCTCTTCTGAACTCTCTCCAGCAGATCTTTTTCTGTATTTTATGCTATACCTTTTTTCCCTTCACTTTTTACACCAGATGCTGTTATTTGCACATGGTAGCAGGTACTTCACTGTGAGACAGCAAGGAAGCAGCACACTGGCCATCAGACCCAGCAGTTATATCTTATCTGGATTATTTCACCTTTTTTCTTGGATAAGACACAGAATAATGAAGCTGATGAACCCATGCTATGACCAGGTTTTCCTGTTAGTTCTTACTGTGGCATAAAACTGTCCTCTGAAAAATGCATAGGCATCTCAGTATAGAACTTAACCAAATGCACCCATGCAGAGGTAAAGTTTGCCTCTACCAAGTTACCATCACTCCATAATTCAACTTAGCAGCATAAAACACTAAACAAAAACTCTCAGGAAAGTGCACACATATTTGTACACTGTCCAGACTCCAGTGTTACAGCATTCTCAAAACTCTAATTAGAACTGACTCTTCAGATTTACAGCACTTTCTGTGCTGACCCTCCCCGCCATCAAGAATACACGAAGAGCATGAAATCATTCTAACATGCTGATCTAATTGATCCGAAGAAACTGAGAGTAATGCATTAATCATATTGTCTCCGTGTCCAGTTCTGGTCTGGTCTGGTCGTCAATCAAGAGTCACTACCGTAGTCAGTGAAATAACAATACTATGAAACTAGAAGGTGCAAGATCAGACCTCTGAAGTCGTCTAGAATTCAGTATCTAAAGATGCACACTGGAGGGACAAATTCCAACATCTCCATTTTAATAAAACCTTCCAGTGTTCCATTTGAGGTACAAATACTGCAGCCAGCAACTCAGTAAATATTGTTGACTAACCAAACTGAGCAGAGAATCACAGACAGAATGGTGATCCTCTACTCAGACTAGATCTGAGGGCCTCAGACTGAGATAGTCCAGCTTCTTACAACTCTGGGCAGATGTCCCATTCCTTTCCTCTTTCCCATCACCTTGGCACACTGCTAACTTTGATAATGAGGAACAAGGATTTATACCTGGAATGTGCATTTTTTATGTGAATTTAGTGCTGGGAAAAAAAAGCCAGGTTAAGAGCTGTGGAGACAGAAATGTTCCCATAGCAGGTAAACTGTGGTCAAAAGGTGTACAAAGTTCCCTAAATCTCAGGACAAAAGAGCCAGAAACACGCCCTGTAAGATCTACTTCTAAGTGGGAAACAGAGACCCTATGGTGAAGTGACCGAGTTTGTGTATAGCTGGCATAGCACAGGAATAGAAAGCGACTTCCAAAGACCACACAGTTTACAGGCTGAACCCAGAAAGAATGTCAGTGTGCTTGGTGCATTGTATTTCCAGTGGGATATCTGCATCTAGTTTAACCACACGCTGTTGGATCTAGGGCGTATCTTTTAGAAAGACATCAGATCTCAAAATGGAATCTTTAAATGATGGAGAATTGCTTCTGTGGCAGTTTGTTCCATGGCTCTCAGTATGAATTTCATATAGCTTGAACTTGTTTGACTTCAGTTCCCAGGCCCTGGGTCTCCTTATTCCTCTATGTGCCAGATTAAAACACAAGATGTACCTGGTACCTTTGTCCCACTTTAGACTTTGTTCCTACCTTTTTTTTTTTCAGTGACTAACTGGCTGCCTTCTTTATTTTCTCACAGAACAGCATATACTCCAGATCATGAATTGTTTGTGTGAATCTTGTCTTAAATGCAGCCAGTTTTTCCAAGGGACCTTGTTAAATTGTCAACACTAGAACTGTACAGTACTAGAATCATTAATAACATAAGACAACAGTGTTGTTTTGCTACTTCTTCCCGATATGTGCCTAAACATAGCTCTCCAGATTTTTTTGTAATATTGTTCTGCTGTAGCATCAGATTAGGAACTCTTGTTCAGCCAGCAAACTCTTAACGTTTTACCTGAGGTTGCGTGGCTGGGTCCTTTAACGCCCTGAGAGCTTGGGGAAGGGAGAAGGATGGTTATTCTGGTTTTGTGTGTGCGTGACTAATACAAGTCTTTGCTAAGAAATAGAATAAAGTCACCAAATTATACTACTGTGCCTCCAAACTTAATGACCCAGAATGAGTTCTGCTGTCGATGGGCCTAACTCAATAGGCACCACGGAAAACAATGGAGTCCCCCAGTGTGTGACCAAAAAAGAAATAACAACTCTTTAAGGAATGTAGCAACTGCAGAAGCTCAGTAACCACTTATGAAACTGAGGGGGGAAAAGCAGCCATTTGAATTTTATGTTTACAGGCAAAAAGGGCTCCAGTAATAGAGTCAGTGAGTGTGAGATTTCTGTTGTTTTAATTAAGGCTTTCTTAGGTTTGCCTTGTTTGGTTTAGCACAAGTTCTGCAAAATACATCTAAACTCTATGGCTGGTTTGCAAAAGACAGTAAAGAGGGAGTAACTGAAGCCATTTGAAAAATAAAGGAGCTGGAAGCTGAACGTGTGTCATCCGAGCCCCACGCTAAACCATGGCCTTTTACAGCTAAAACGCTTGCCGACAGAGCAGAGTGCAGCTCACAAAAATCCATATCCACCTGGCAGAAATCCACGTGAGCCTGAGCACACTGACTAAGAAATTAGTTGAGATGAAGGGGGAGGAATGCAACCTCTGGAAGTTCCCAAAAAGAGAAAACCAAGGAATTATTCCTTCTCATTGTCACAGCCCTTCATTTACATGGATCCTGGCAGACAGCAAGAGGAAAAAGACGAGAGCAGCCCAGCTGCAAAATCACTACTTGTGATATGACAGAAGCAAGTATCATTATTATCATTATTTGCACTTCAAAGCAATAGCAGAGTTCTCCAAAAAGAAAAGCAGGGAAAGAAGGGACTAGCAACAGCAAAGCTGGGTCACCTCTGAGCATGCTGCACGGATCTCTATGCTGGCTTGACTTGAGCTACCAAGTCCTTATGCTGCAGGGTAACACCAGAAGTAAGAAAGTCTGTCTCCAGAGGCTGTATTACCCTGGATCCAGGGTTAGGCTGGCAAAACTGCTCACAAAACTGTTCAATGGCAAGCCCAGATGTCAGGCGCTTTGCTGTTGGCCATGTGCACTTACTCAGTGGGTGTGCTTAGAAAGCACTAAGCTCTAAAGAAACACCAAGGATGTGTGCTGCAGTCCTAGACCCACACAAGCTACAGTGGCTTCCCAAAGCTCAGGTCTACATCCCCTGTACGTCAGTGCATTCTCCTCTTCTCAGTCAGTGTGGAAAAGCAAAGTATCTTGTTTCTGTGTAACTGAATCCCAGCCATGTATATACAGCTAATGACTGGTTACACCACACATAATGAAGAGTCACGTTTTGCTAACTGCATAGGAAATAAACAAGCTAAAAAAGAAAATAATTACTGGCTTTAGTAGGAATCTCTCTTGACCTTTCTTCTGGACTCAGACCCTTGATGCTATAACGGCAATGCATTATAGTCACTGTCAGGCACCGCCTGCTTCAGTTTTGCTTTCCCTTTAAAGCCCATTGATATTTCTTAACTTTCTTTGCTATAGAACATCCTTCCAGCAGAGGCCATAGGATCAGAATTACTGTAGTCTGCTTGGGATCATCCATGGCCTCATTCCTCACACTCACCTGTCTGAGGTGCAGCCCTGGCAAAGGAGCCATTCCCACCTTTTACCTCTGACACACAGAGACACAGCAGAGCTGTGAGGGAACCTAGTACTCTCCTTGCCCTCAACACTGGAGCATGGACCATTCTTTGCACATACAGTGAGAACCATGCAGTTCTACTATTATTTATGTACTAATATTGCCAAGCCCAAAGGATTATAATGCCATTGCAGTTTATTCTGCACAGGAATGACCAAAAATAAGACTTCTGCCTCAGAGGAAGGTCTCAGCCTAAAAGACTGACAGATACAAGCAGCAGAGCAGAAAGAAATGATACGCCAGTGCCACTCAGCACAGCAGCAGTGGCCTTGGCACAACTGTAGCTTAAGGTTTCTACATCGTTTGGCTGCATCGGGAGCCAAACCCAGAATGGCAAACCTCTTGACATGCAATAGAGACAATTGCAGTGCCAGGCTTAGGTTGTGGTAGTAAAGACCAGCAGTTAATGATTGGCAGGAGAAAGAGTGTTGAAGGGCAAGACACTCTTAAGGGTAAGAAGAGGCAGGGAGGGAGCTGACACACATACCACTATGTTCCCTGCAACCCACACTTAGAGCTAAGGGAAACCCTCACACTTTCACATCACTGCTTTGAGCAAAGAAGGAAAACAGGTTCCTCCTAAACATTGTACTATCTAGTGACCTGTATCTCCCTCTGCTCTCCTGTAGTCCCTGTATCACAGCAATGTCTCCAGAGGTGAAACGGTGGCCTGCACCCTTCTGTGTGTGGGGGTGTTGTGGGTCTTCTCTTTCAAGGACACATTAGTTAGTAAGGTTTTTCAGTCACAGTTAGACAGGGACGTTTTATTTGGAGGAGTGGAGATAGAAGAGAAAAAAAGGCAGGAGGGGGGAAAAAAAAAAAAAAAAAAGAAGAGGGACTTAGGCTGACAAGTGGCTGGTGGGGATAATGACCCCAGTCAGAGTCCTTGTGTTCTTATAAAAAAAACTCTTGACAAACCCCAGCATCTGGTAGTTCAGCTGTGGGTTTCCGCTGTTTATTTTTCTATTCCAGTGCTCTCATCCCTATGCACTGCCTGTGCCTGGCTCTGTTAAGCATTCCAAGTGCTACAGAGCATAATTGAAAGAATAAAAACCCCAGGCTCAGCATCAGGCACGTACAGAAAAAAATGAAACTTCTTAAATCCTTCCTTACATTGATGCGAACGCAGGCAATAATCTCCCAGTGCCACACCAGGGAGGTCCATGGTGAATGCAGTCTAGGAGTGTCAACCCTAGCAGACTTCTCTGAACTGGTAAGCACACACATGAGCACCAGGTTATTTTGTTCTAACCAGCGGGAACCATGACCAACCAACCCCTGTGATGCACAGGGAGAAACAGTTACTTTGATGAGCTGTCCAGAGAATTGATCGTCTTTGTGTTTTCTTAATTTCAAAGAGCTTATTTCTTTCCTCTATTTTTCTCTTCCCTCTTCACCATCACACAGATAATCTCAATTACAAAACCAAACATAACCATCCTGCCTCTGGTGACTATTGTCTGCCTACCACTGCTTAAAAATTTAGTCTCTGACAACACTTCCTGGATGGTAAGTCATCAAAGGTAGCTCCGTTCAGCTAAAAAACCAGACTGCTGCACCTTCAGTCTGCTTCTTCCTTCTACTCTTACTCTGACCAGTGCCTGTCACAAGGTCTTCAAAACACAGGCTTCATCTTTGAGCCCTCAGTTCACTTCCAGGCCTTTCTGCAGAATATTCCTAAGGCAATGTCCTTCTGATACATCCACGTGTCCATCCAGCTCCCCATTACCCTGTGTTTCTATTGCTAATATATCCTCTTATGTGATCTTTATTTAGGTGGTATTCCCTTGCTGATAACCATCCAGACCAAGGCAGGAAAAAACTAAAATACAGTTACAATAGGGCTAGGAAGAAAAAAAACCAAAACAAACCGAGATGGGGAAAGGCTGTTCTCCTGACAAAAAAAAAAAGCCTATGGGGCTACAATTAAAAAACATGAAAAACATGGGGATTGCAGAGAAACTTATGAGCTATAGATGGACTTGGAGAGGATTTCTCTTTTACAACTCTGGCAGAACTAAAATGATGTTTATTGTAGGGCTCACCACCTGGTACCTCACTCCTTCTTCTTCTGCCTGCAACGCACTATTTTCCCACTATTCCATCTCCACAGCTCAGTCGGGAAAGGAGTGGTGGTCAGTGTCTGAAAGGCAGAGTCTGGAGAGAAGCCCAAACTTGAGGCTCTGCTCCTTTACGGTGAAGGGCAAGCAGGATGAGTTTTATCAGCTCCAGAGACGCAGCTTATCTCCTGGAGGAGGTCGTCCATGCTGTGAGGTGTCTGTGCAAAGCCTGAGGGGCTGCTAATATACCACATGTGCGGGAAAACAGCTTCTGAAAGTAATTTGAAAAAAAAAAATCTTTTGAGAAATGGCCTATCTTTCAGTTTGGGGAAATCACATTCTGCATCTAATCAGCAGGCAACCAGAGCTGTTAACTGTAATTGGTGATAATCACAGGAGAATTTTATTCAGTAACAATTTAATTTATTTTCTGTAATTATTACTCTGTTCTTATAAAAGTTACCTAAATGATGTGCTCACAGCTACAACAAGAACATTCCCAATGCCAACTCTCAAATTGTTTTCACTTTGAGAGATGCATAATATTGAAAGCAGATGTATCAAATTGAAACCTTTTTTTTTTCTTTTTTGCAATGTACTGTAAATGTTTTTAAAATGTGACTCCAGTACAATGCATGTCAAACAGTCAAATTCAAGGTAAAGAGTGCTGCCAAAACCAGAAGACAAATGAAGTTTAAAATCAGTTTTGACAGATTAAATGGAGACACTTTGAAGCCATAAATCAGATGGCCAGTCTCTAGGAAGTTAATAATGAATATATCTTTTCTCCGTATTTATTATCCCAAAGATATACAGAAAAACAAGCCAACATCAAAAGCAAATTTGAACCTCAGTGTCTAAAATACTTCACCCCAGCGGCAGTGAAAGTATGAGCAAGTTCATCTCCCAATATTTGCTTGTTCTGAAGACAGATGAAAGACTAATATTTGTAAGACAGACATCTTCCCAGTGTTCAGAATCATTGTCTAAAGTAAACATTTGAGCCTTGTGCACTGAATGTGACTCTGCATTCACAAAGTGGTGGGTATCTGGATTATTTTTTTAACACTGTTTATGACCAAATCAGTGTCTGTTTAAAATTCGTATTTTTGGTAAAATTGTGTTCCAGAAGAGAAAGGACATAAGGAAAAAAAAAATTGCTTGCAAGAAGTTATTCTATCTGCAATCTGGTTGGTTATATTGGGTTAATTTCTTCACATGTAAAATGATGCATGCAAATAAAATCAAACCAAAACAAAGAAGGCAGAGCAAAATGTTTTCCAAGCTTTGCAAACAGAGCACTTACAGTGTTTATACAAATAGTAAAGTCTGGCTAAAGCAAGTATCTGACAGCTCTGTGCTGCTTTCAGACACATGACTCCTATTTGCCATTTATTCCATGTAGGCAGAAGTGGGTGCCCAGGCAGAGCCCCAGCGAAATCCCTGGGGCAATGCATGAATGCAAAGTTTTGCTTGCACACATGCCATTGCTAGATTAGATCTTGTGTGTTGTGCACTTCGTTCCATGCTCACTCAACACGCTCCCACTAAAGCTGGACAAATCTAGATATAAACTGTCCTGGAGGAATTAGTTACTACAGAATACATAATAAACAAAGGCCTAAGAAATTTGTGCACTAAAACTTAACTTTCACCTCCTGGCTTTTTTTTGTATTACAAATTATATTCCACAATCTGCTGGCACGCATTCTGCTTGGACACCAATGAACGCCCTAAACACAGTAAGGTCTAGCCAAAATGCAGCACCCGACAGTAAACTCAGCAAGGATTAAATGAAAGACTCCACAGGTCACACAAGAAATACTTGTCACAGCAGCCTCCTAAATTTAAAATCATGAGGGAGAAGACTGGATTTCAACATGCATCTGTATACACGTACGTGCCAATACAAACACTAGCATTTTGGAATACTACATGGATTCAGGATACTCTTTAGAGATTAATACCATCACAATAATCTAGATGTACAGGGAAATAAAATTATCTTCTAGTAAATTTGATACTGGTTCATGAAAACGGTTCTGCCATTTCTCTCAAATCACAATTCTGAATTTTAGTTCACCTGTGAAACAAAATTAGGAATAATTATTAAATCTCATCAGATTGTCTCTTTTGAAATCATAGGTTTGCATTAAAACAGGTAACATTCCCTTTCAGCTGCTAAAATTGCAGACCCCTCTTAAGTGATCTCATACCTTAGCTACTCTTACTTGATTTTTCTAAACATGATCACATACTGATTTTATAAAAGCATATGTATGCAACAGCCCGACTTCACCACTGCACAGCTGAAAGAATGGCTAGAGCACAAGTGGATGGGCAGTTCTCGCAGCCACCGCAGTGACCGCTCAGCCACTGGCCACCTACAGCAGTGAAGAGCCTTTCACCAACATCTGGGTCTAAGAAACAGCCATCCTATGCAAACAGACATTGTATCCTATGCAAAGTTATTTGTAGCCAATTTCTATTAAATATAACTCTCTTTGCTTTGACCCTGACATAAGAGGGTGTTGGTTCTACTCCCAGCACAGGGCACTCAACAACACCAATTACCTCAAATCAGTATGCACCATCACTGTCTCTGGTAATTACTGCCAAATTCTCCTAATCCAGAGATATTAGCATTTAAATGACAGATACTTGAGTTTTAATCCTATCACACACATCTCTATATAAGTAAAGTTCCTTTGGAATTCAACAAAGTGCCGTGAGGCTTGTGAAAGTCACTACATAAATCATCTGGAAGAGGGAAAATACACAACCCAGAGACAAGCAGAACTTGTTTTCTTTGTAAAACAGCATTTTCCATAGTTTGTGCTACCACATTCTTCTGTTCTTTAGAATATATTTGAGTTAAAACTAGGATTTTAGTCAATGCAAAGTTTTCCTTTGCGAGTTCTTATCTTACAAGACAATTTATCTTATTTTATGGATCACTGAACTGCTGTTCACAAAAACAACCTTAAACAATATGCTTTGTAAAATACAAAAGCTGAACACAACCCACCCATTGCAAGATCCTGTACCTTGGCTATAAACTGTGCAAGTACACCAGAGCACAAGAAAGGCTTCAGGGCCCCATTTCATTATCAAAATTAATCATTTTGCAACACTGAAACCTTCTCGATACTGTTGGTTTAAGCTATTTTATAGATACAGCAGTCAAAGGCAAAACTGGGAACAAGAAGTGTTCCTTCTATAAACACTGTTGCTTAGAAACCCTGTATTTTTAATAACCTAGCACTCTAAATTCAGCATGGCCTGTCAGTATGGGATTTCAGCACAAGACACTAAGGTATTTTGAGGCCAGTTTCCCAACTTGCACTGTACCATACAGAGTGTTCTTCATAGCAATACAGTGACATGATCAATTGGGTAAGGAGACAGGAAGCTTCTCTTTTTCATTATTCATATTGCCATAGTGCCTGAGATCTCCAGTCCTAAAGTGATCCTTTGCTAGTGATGTGGAAGTACAAAACAAGACAACCCTTGCCCTCAGACAGCTTAAATGCAGGGAACAGGAGACCAAAAAAGATACAAAGCGATAACACATTTGAAAAATAACATATTCTACACACTAAAAATTTAAGATATAAAATAAATAATAAGATAAAGCAAAAATTAAGTGCTGTTATTTGGGTTTGCTAAAATAAATATGGTATATTTGCTTGAAATACATCCTATGTTCTTAGAAAAAACAATCCACACTGATGTAGCTGTTCACTCAGCTAAGTGGTACCTGACAGCTTACAGGATGCTGCTACTGCGCAGTCACATCTGTTCTTAGTATCCTCATTGTGTTTCATTATCTCCATCCTGCTGTACTACATCCCTGCCTGTTAAAGTTCTCTTATTTAGAGGACCCAATTAAAGTTGCTTCAGTTCAAGCAGTTAGGTTTGCACTACAGGAAGAGCAATTTTTACAAAATCAAACATGACTTCTCAGACATCCGTATTTTTTCAGACATATGCAAACATCTGGAGATGAGATTTATATTGGTAATTGTCCTGGGTTGAGAGACACAGGACTAACTTTTGTTCTAATGCTGGGGAAAATTGCACTTCCAGAAGACTCTAGTGTCTGAATTTGTGAAAACATTTACTTTATAGCCAGCCAGGCATTGTGGGATTCAAGTTCTTAGTGTTTTCGAGCCTTGTCAGCTGCAGGGACAAGGAGGAGCAAGGCCTGGGCATTTGACCCAGGCTGGCCAACAGGATTATTTCATACCATGAATATTCAATATAAATTAAAAAAGTTTGCTGTGTAGCTCTCTCTCCCTTGATGGCGGTTCTTCCAGACAGCTCCTTGCCCCAGTGCAGGAACTGGGGTCCTGAGGTCTTCCCTTCCTCCTGAAGCTGTCGTGCTTGCAGTGTCTGACATTTGCAGTCCACTGCTGGGAGTGCACAGCTTCCTACTGATAGAATTGGGTAAGTATAATTCCTGTATCTTATATCAGTATCGGGATTAATACTGGTTCTTTAGTATTATTGTTAATTATTTAGTCTTAGTCTATTAAATCTATTTATATTTCAACCCTTGTGTTTCTTTGTGTTCCCTGATTCCCCTTTCCAGGTGGGGAGGGGTCATTGGGTGATAGAATAATTGTCAAAACAACAATAGATTGTTATGGGTTCTCTCAAACCATAACAGTAATGAATTTTTGTAAATGGGGAACACTGGACAAAGTTCCCTCTGAAAGACAAGAATGCGAGGCAGAATCAAGGACTAAATTCTGAGCTCTGCCAGACTTACCCACTCATATTTTTATTAGAAACTAATTATGAACAATAATTTAAAATACCTAGTGAATCAAATCCTGACATTGCAGCCAAAATCTTCTTTGAAGTCTATGAACTTTTTACCTAAGAAAAAACAAAATCAGCAAAAAGCAAGGGTATTGGGATTTCACTCATGAGTTTTACCTTGATTGTACCTATTTTAATTGCCACTATTTTCCTTCTGGCACTTCTGCCCATCACAGAACTTTGGTCATATCCCAGCAACATTACTTCACCTCCCTGTCATCTCTCTGTGCAGCTGGCCAATAGGTTGTGGCTGTGTAGAAATACATCATTCCGAGCCCTAAAGGATGCACTGTTCTTGCAAGGATAAGCTCAGCTCTACCTATAAATGTCCCTTCTCCTCCTAGTCCAATGGGATGGCAAGTCTTGCTGTCTTGCCAGGAAAACCTTACGTCTAAGAGCTGACACTTACCATGACCCTGACCCTCTAAGGCATGTTACATCTTGTTCTCCAGCCATCAAGTTTTAACATCTGTTGTGTAATTCCATAACAGAATGCTTTCAGAAGATACTGAAGGCCACAGTTTTACTGCAATATGACGTACACTGAAATCAAGGATGGGGCCTCAGTTTAAACAAAACAATACATTTTTACATATAGTTTATAGCGTTTAACAGTGGGGTTCTAAATTCCCATGAGTGAAGATGCCATGGACACTTCTGAGCAATTCACTGCTTCAAGTTACCTAATGATTCTCCACTAAAGCCTTAGTGTTTACTTAAACACAACTACACAAGGTAATCTGCAAGACAAAGTCTGTATTAATTATACAACAACAGTCATTACCAACAGGGTTTTCTCTCTCTCTTTCCTGGTGCACTGCTTGAGGTTGTTATACTAACTTTTTGGCAAGGATGCTGGAAGAATAAAGTTTACAGTCAGTCAAGGCAGCCCTTAAACATTATCAGGCTATTCCTCTGAGTCAGGTTAATTGATTTACCTGAATCTAATCTTTTAATTAAGATTACAAATTGGCTCAGTGATCAGAGTAAAGTTTGTATGACAATTGCTTTTTATTGAAAGCAAGTAGCAGAAATGGACTCATACATAAACGTAACAAAACGCAAAACAAAACCAGTGCATCCCGCCAGAAATTACTTCTTTTTCCTTAGGTTTTCTTCTTGTCAACATTTTAGTAGCTTGGATAAGTCTGGAGATTTGTTTATTTTTTAGTAATTCAGTTGAAGTTCAGCAGAGACCAGTGATTTTTTAAGCATAGTCAATACTTTCTTGAAAATATACTTTATCGGGAGAAAAATGATTGCTAATACCCCAAATGTTTTTAAAATCTTCAGAAGCACTCATAATCTTTTGCCAAAGCCAACGGAGCCAGAATTTCCATGGATGCATCAGTACTGTTGCCATACTAACTTATGCTTTGAACTTGACAAGTCTTATAGGCAAAGCAACATTGAAGACAGATTTTGATAGGAAACGTCCATGAGAGCCTCAGAAAGGGCTCCTGACACCCAACAAACTTCAACATTCCACTGCAATCCTGCCTTCTGGATGCTTCAGGATGCCATTAGTGTTGCTAACTGCTAGGATACTGATACTTAATCTATAGATAATAGATACTTAATCTAAATAGTAAACAGAGGGCCTGCTTATACAAAGTAATTGCACATGCATGCACAATTAAGTACTGTTTTTGCAAATTAGCTTTTTAACAACAGCTACTCACTGCAATGCAGGAAGACTGCTCTCCTCTATAGAAGAAAAAAACCTCACCACTGCTTTAACTCAGATTACAGGAGTGAAAAAGGACCTCTGTACTGGAGGATTACACACTACACAACAAGCAAACCAAGAAGAAACAGATTTTCCAAACTGCAGATTCTTCATATGTAACTGTCCAGGACAAACATCAGCTTAGATACCAGCAACATGAAATAAACCTGACAAATTCCTCTGAGTTTTACTGAATCACCTGGGTGCAGAAAACACTAGTGTGGCCAGCTAATGAGAATGACTGATAGAACTGATATGCTTCCAGGGTTTAATGGAACTAATCTTCCATATATTTTACCATTGTTTCAAAAATGACCTTTTACTGTCTCAATCTTTCAGGCCTCACTATCAAGCTCAACACTTCATCACAGCTGCTATCTTTTACTGTTTTCTTAGGACACCTTAATTAGGGTAAGGTTAGGGGACTTCCAGGTTTTCTTCCAACAGCGTATGATTTACCTTCAAAGACTGTCTTGCCTATGTCCACCTGAAGACCTGAAAAGCAGGATGGTCCTTAGATTAGAGCAAAGACAGAAAATTTGGAGCTGATAATTAACATTTTGGATGGCCCTCAGGCAAGTCATTGAATTTAGGCTGCACTTTACACCTTTCTGGTAAAATGGGAGTACCAGCACTTCCATATCTCATAGAGTTACTAATAAAATAAATGTATTAAAGGCTGAGAGATGCTGGGTTCTACAGGACCATACAATCACCCTATATAGAGAAGTTACTGTCAAAGTCTGGCCACCCCCATTTCAATGCTTTATGTATTTGCTGGCAAGACGTAACAAAGCCTCCACAAAAAGTATATTAAATTATAGCCAGAGAGTACACAGGGGATTGCATGATCTTTGTCTGGAAGAAGTCTAGCTAATTCAAACAGGCTCCAGAATTGTGCATACATATATATATATTTATATATTCTGGGATACTCACTGGAGATAAGCCTGAACTCTGAACCTCCTAAGCCTCCACTGTCACTGCTAGACAGGAGAAACCTTGACAGTAAATTTTAAAGCAGAGGGAAGGATCTTCAGAAGCATTTTGGGGAATCGCCAATGCAAGTGTCCCCCACAGACATGCCTCCTATCACAAATAAACTGATACAAAGGCAGAAGAAAAGGGAGAAAGTAAGGTCTTTAAAGTAGATTTCCATACATTTTACAATCTGTCTTCATTTTTGGCAAATTAGCTCAGAACCGCACTGCCTTGTGTTCTGCAAGGCCCATTCCCCAACAGATTTCCAGTTGGTCAAAGGACAGGTAGTCAGAGCATTGCCGGAGCACAGAGTGAGGTTTTCTGGGGCAAGTAAGTTGGATTTAGTGCTCAGAAGATAGAAAGATTGAGAAATGCTTTCTGGGAATTAGGGTTTTGATGGCAAAATAATAGCTTAGGCCAAGAAACAGCCAGAAATGGGGCACAGTGCAGTTAGCCCCAAGGCTCAATGAAATCTGAGATCTGAACCAATGTGAAAGCCAAGCTTAAGACAATAATATAACACATTTTCTTGTAGTTCCAGATTTCAGTCATTTCCCATTCACCTTAAGTTGTGGCCTAGTCACATTTTCATGGTTGCATCCACAGGAAAAAACAATAGGAAGAGATAAAAGGATGGGAAAGAAGAGAAGCCCTGGAGTCCTTGTCACCACTTTCTCCCTCCCTTTCCCCAGCTTGTTCCCTCTTGGGTCATCCCAGCTCTCCCATCTCATCCCTCACACTCTTATTTGCAAGGCTAGGAGGCCTGTCATCACCAGGGAGGCAAACTAGCACACCCCTCCCTCCATCCTGCCTTGGGAATACTGTATGTTTGCAGCCTCCTTCCCCACCAAAATGACTTCTGCTAGCAGACCTTCATAGGAAGGAACGAATGGTTGCAGAACATGTTCTACTACTGGACTGCTCAGAGACTGGGAATATGCCCAGGCCAGGGCCTCTAATCACAAACCTCCCATCAATCATTTACTTTTCTAGACTCTAGTCAAGAGTGAAGTCCAGCATCAAAGTCTCACTCAAACACAGTCTTTGACCAGAACTGAGTATGGAGATCTTCAAAACTGGTGACATTAGGGTAGATGGGAAACAGAGACGTCTCTGCTGTGCTGGATTGATTTGGTAGTACTCATGCAACAAAAAAAGAGCTTAGAGAAAAATACTTGCTTTAAAAGGAGGACATACCTCTTCTCATCTAAGTTCCTTTCTTTCCACTTCATCCAGTTTAGAGGACTTGTGTGATTCTGAGATCAATAACGAGTTCCAGGTCTTATGTTCTTCTGGAGGAAGGCCATAAGGAAATCAGCCAATCAAGTCAATAAAGCCCAGACCTAAGGGAGACTTGCTAATTTTTTCTCCTTCTTTCTGAGCACTAAGGGAAGGAAAAGAAGGACAATTTTTCTGAGGGGAGTGCTGTGGCTTAGGAGAGAGTGGAAATTAAATTTTGAAATTTTAATTCTACCAGAAATCCTCTAAGGCAGGCTATTTCTTCAGTGTAGCAGCAAGAGCATTTTTGAACTTCCAAGGAAAGTAACAGGGATATACCAGTATGTTCTGAAGTCAGAAACAGATGAAGATTAATTGTCTTTGATTTCTTTGGGGAAAAATGCTATATTAAAAGTAATATATTAAAAAAAATAAAGCTGAGAAACTCCGAGATCTAGAACTCTGCCACACAGATGAGTTTCTGCAAGGTGGTAAATTACTACTTACCAACCACTTCATATTAGCTGTTTTGTACAGGCACTTCCCTTAAGTAAGCATAACCTCATTTAAGGTAGCTGAAAACAGAATGAGAGCTAATGTACCTTTCATTGACATGGAGGTGCTGCAGGCTAAGAGTACATGCATATGGTTACTCACAACCAAGGAACTGACACAGTGATTCGTTACTCTCTAGTAATTTAACCTGATGCCAAAGCCCTGAGGCCCTGTGCCCCCAATGAACACCTCCTATCCATAGGCTCTTTACAAGAGCCGAAACGTCAGCACGATAGTAATCTGTCTCCTAGTAGAATCAGAGACATATATGCAGCTCAGGAGCAATGACCGTACACACGGAAGGGATATTCTTGGAAAACCTGTAAAGTTTAGAAAAAAATCATGTGAAGGAAATACTGTCTGTCCAGCGTGTTCAGCCATTCTCATGCTGTGCTCTGTGAATGACCAGTTGACCTGCCCAGGATCTGTTAATCCTGCCAGCTGATCAGAATACAGATCCTCACGTTTACTGCTGGTGCTTAAATTGTCCTTATTTACAGACACACATAAAGAGCACAGTCAAATTCCAATGTAAGGAGACCAGGTTTGCAGCTCATGCAAATCATCAAGACTCCCTTTACTTCAGTTCAACTCTTCAATGAATGAACTACAGTGATATACTCAAACCAGGGCCTAACAGGCAAACACTGTGTAGCTGTTGGATGCAGGATTTGATCTGTTACATCCTTGACAGGGACTAAAGAATGCCTTCTACCGAAAAGCAGACATCATCTTAGCTAAGGTACCTGGTCCATCCATGGACTAAATGGATCCACCAACTCTTTCCCCTTTACAGAAAATTGTTCCAAAAATTTTTCAGCCTCCAAGCACAGGCTGGGGAAGGAGTGCGCATGAAACATGTTTCCTGACATATCTTGCTGTACAGAAGCAATGAGAGTCTAATGGGAGATGATTCCCTTTTGCTTCTTTAAATAACTGGATAAACAGAGGAAACGTGATGCTCAGCAAAGATGCATCTCTGAGAATATTGCACGTAAATGCTTAACAATTGTCAGGTGAAAAAAAAATTATGAAGCTGCTTCACACAATTGAGGAAAGGAAAATAAACAGTTATGCTGACTTGCTCTGACTTTGCATCAAGGTTTACGGTGTCTAGGCATTCAGACGAAGCCTGGACAATGAACGGAAATAGCTGCAATGGCTGTTCTAGGAAGGACTGGCCTTATCTGGCTTTTAGTGAGGCATGAAATGCTGCTTAACCATGGAAAAGTAAACTACAAGTGAGGAAATCTTTTCATAAGAAAAGTTTCTTCCTAGCTCCTTTACTAAAAGGCCATATGCAGAACCATGAGGTTTCATATCTATCTCACTGTTCACATCAGCTAGGGATTCAACTCCATTTCTAATGCTGACAAATGTATGCCACATCCATAAGACTGGAATAAGGTCTGTGTGATCCCTGATGCCTGCAGACTTTGTCTTGGCAATAAAATGTGAGATGGTCTTCCTTTTCCCACAGGACACTGAATTTGGCATCACAGATATGCTAACAGCCCAAGTGGGGAATAAGGAAATTGGAAAGGATCCGTTCATATATGTTTACAAATTCCTGTGGAAAACAGATTTTAAATTTGAAAAGGAAACTAGTTCTGGAATTCCTTATTCCTTTCTCACAAATTGACTCCAGTTCCTTTTGCAGGAACACTGAGTTTTAGGACCAATAAGCAATTCAGCTCACACTTTCTATCTGGTTGTAGCATAGTCTCAAGTGTCTCCCGACTGCTCAAGTTCTGTTATTTCACTCAAGTCTTCATTAGATACAGACTGTAGCAAAGGGTCATACACTATCTATCGGCCAAAAATGAAGCCCTGAATCAAATAAATCAACCGTTGTTAAAGGAAAGGACAGGTTTGCTTACCCAAGTTCAGACAGAAATATAAGCTCTTCACATTCCAGGACAGCCTCTCAGTATTTTCCATTTTCATTTACATACCTTATAAAAATAGCCTATGTTTCATGATATACACTCAGAGAAGTTTGTCCCTGAGGACAGATGCAATTTTTGTTTACACGGAAAACCTGTCATAGGCACTAGGGGATACATAAGCATTACTGTTAGCTGTTTGAATTGTGTCCAAAGAAAAAAATTAACTTTGTAATTAAAAAAACAAATCCTGCCTGAGGCTAGGCAAGGAAACCAAACAACAGTGGAGTAGATGCTCTGTTCTGGGGTAAGAAGCATACTGTTTAGTGCGGCATCTGGCACAGCCATGATAAGCACAAAATGGAGCTGCCTACAGAAAATGGCAAAGCAAAAAACAAACAAAAAAAAATCAAGGAAAAGCAATAAACCACACAATGAACAAAAAGTGCCCTTAAACTCAGCACAGTTTAAATATACCAGGAGTCCCTTCAAATATTCTACCTTCTCTACTGAAGTGCCACAGAGACAAACAACTTGCCCTGGAGCCCAACTCAGTCTTCACGTTTCTCTAAGTAGTTCCATCACCAATGTAACAGGGCCGTGCGTTTCATTCCCCAAGGCAGTAGCAAAAACTTACAGCATTTATTAATGACAACATGAAATTTAATGACAATTTCTGGCAGATGCCAGCAGTTAAGAATATCAGTATTGCAGCTCCATTGGAGCAGGTGCTGTATAACATAGTGCACTGTATAACATAACATGCACTTTAAGAGATTCAAACCAAAGAACAGTCTGAAGATAAAACACAAGCAAATGTTCTGTCCTGCACTTCTGGAATCATTTTAAAACAAATAAAAACAAGTTTAACGAGTTCTTTATACCAGCAAAATGTTCCAAATGCATGGCAGCTTCTGGGTCACCCTGAAACTTATGATGCAAAAAAAATGGAAAATATTTTTCCTTCTCGTTAAGTAATATCCATTTAGTATCTAAAGAACAGTTTTTATGTGTCACTCACCATATTCTTGACTTCATGACAGGTCAGAAAATATGTCTCTTTGCAAGACAGGACTGCACAAACCAAACTACTTCCTTAAACAAAATGCAACAATACAAGCTCTTGAAATATGGAAAGCTATTGCAGCAGTATCTGCTAATGTTCAGAAATGTTAGTTTTCTGCACTGCTTTATATGGAACTCCTTGACAGACCCTCTGTAAGTCAAAAAACAGAATAAAATAATTTATGGCCCTTGTGTATCTATTGGCAATAATACTTACACAATTTTAATGAATTTGCTGGTAAATCAATAGCTCAGTTTCTGTTCTGCATTACAAGTATTACTGCATGTCAAATAAATCATTGTAATGAAGTTTGATGAGCAAAGAGTTTGATGGTGGTGTTCCATAATTATAAACATCAGCAGAAGGCTTTTTCAGATCATGAAAGGAAAAGTGCTTTGATGATGGCAAGTAAATTCCCTGATTAAAATTACTTTAGACATTTCAGGCAATGGAAGTCTTCAAATCTGGCCCTGACCTTTGCTCTTCAAAATATATCTCTTCATTAGTAAATTGCAATACGTTTAATCATCAAATAATAAAAAGACACTGAACATCACAAAAGCCACAGCACAGAGTTGATTTATTTATGCAAATTTTAGAGATGCAGTTGCTCAAACCATTTTGAAGGTATCTGACTTCTAAGACAAGAAACAGCCATATCAACCTGATGGAAGTATTTGTAGCTTTCATATGGAAAGAATCAAAGGACTGAAGAAATAAAGTATCAGCTGGAACAGATACCACATTATCGAGACTATAAAACATGATTTATTTTCAAGTTTCTCCTTGACATACGCATTATAAATTTAAAAGTCTAGCTAACGTTGGATCAGGTGCAAGATGCAACAGAAGTGAAAATCACATTTACCACTTACACAGTATTTTTATCAGATTCCTTCCATCTGCATATCAAATGAACCCCTGAATGTCTTACATGCATGAAGAAACCAAATGATCCAGCTAAATAGCTCTTTCTGTGAACTGTAAATAATTTAGGTGTTCCCATCAAAGAATAACAGCAAACACACCTAGTCAGTAACAGATATGCAAATTGACTGCTTGGTAATAAACTGGGTTTAGGCCATTATCCAACAGGAAAAAAAATAGGCCTTTACAGGACAAATCATTTTAAATTTTGTCACTTCATAACATCCTGAAATACTGCTATGTAATCTCAGTTATTATGTTTATTGTTCTTGGTTACAACAATAAACTCCAACTACACACCGAAGATACTTTTCCAAACTCACAATAACATTTAACGTTCCCACTGCTCCTCCCTCCCTGCATTTGTCCCTGCCTCTAACCTTGCAGTGTGTATGTAACTCTGAGGACACTTTGGAAATTGCATAGCAAAAGAGCTGTTATTTCCAGCCTTTCTCCAAGTCTGATCACGAGATTTCAAGGATCTGACAGACTGCACGTTCTGGAGAAGTAGTTGTCCTCTGATCTGTTAGTTCAACCAGCACCTATGCAGGCTAAAAAAATTAGAAGCAACACAAACCTAATCCAGAGAACTGCATTCAGGAATGTCTTCTCCTTCACCCTTCTGATCCAGAAAGGGAATACAGGAACTCAGCATACCTCTGGCTTTGCACCTTTCTCAGCAGGTCCCTCTCAGATTCGGGTAAGGACAAGAGCAAAACTCTCCTGAAAGCAGCATTATATACACAGTGATGCTAGAGGAATACCACACAAAGCAAAGCTTGAAAGAGAATGCAGTGTTCCTGATGAACAGTGAAAAAGAGAGCTCCAGGGATCTTTTCTACTAACCATAAGCCGGAGGGAAAAAACAACCTATGAGAAAATACAGTGTATATATACAGGACAGTATCTATCGTCTGTCACACACGCCTACCTACCCCTCTGATCTTCAGCTATATTTCAAAGATATAAAAAGGAATTAAATGTTTATTCTGAGAGTTGCTCCACAAGCTGTTATGTCCAGAAGGTTTCTTTCCAGAATAGCTGCAAGGCCAGCCCACCACCAGCCTTAAGGATGGTGCTATAGCTGGAAAGGTAGAGAGAGACATTCTTCATCCCTAAACCCACTTCAGGTGCCATTCTACACAGCAGACATAAACCAACCTCTGCAAAACCAGAAGACATTTTCTAGCATAAAAGTCAGAACACATCAGCACAGAAGCCAGAGACATTCTCCTCACTGATAAAACATCAGTGACAGAAAACCTCACTTCAGAGGGCAGAATATACGCCGAACTTGCAGCAGCCCTAAAGACAATAAAAGACATGATATATGACGGGTTTGTGGCATGAATTCCGTCTCGTTGACTGCAGATATGATTCAAATAACCAAACAGAAAACAGCACTCATAAATGGGACCAGATAGATGGAGAAAGGCAAATATTCAGGGATTGGCTGAGATGCTGATCCCTGAATGCTCATCCCTGGGATACTTAATTAAAGGAAAAGGTTTTGCTGGAGATAAGACTGGCCCTGCAACTGGATAAACTGGCGGGCAGTTCATTCCAGATGGTGAGGGCAGCAGACTGGAAGGGATAAACAGAAAGGTGCTTTGGCTGCCAGAAAACATTGGAAATACATTTTTAAATACCTTTAAGTTAAACTTGGCTCTTTTTTTCTCCAATCAGTAATACCAGTACAATGAGAGACAAACTGAAACAGCTGCCTATATTGCCACGTCCAAAACATTCTGCAGAGATCACATCAGAGAGTCCGCGGGCCAAATCCAGAGGTAAGTATAAGCAAGGCTACAGGAAACCTACAGTGGTGTGATTTATGTCACCTCCAAGAGTCCTTGGCCTATATGTCATCTCCACAGTGTCTTCCTCCAGCCTGGTGTATGCTTATCTGTGGCTAACTCACCCACCCTCGGATTCTCTTCATGCCCCACCTCTGACTTTGCCTCTCTGCACTGATAAGCATGTGAAGGATACTTTGGGGAGCCCAAGCTATTGGGTCTGAAAGGAAACTGAACGTTAAGCATGTACTGAATCCTGGAAAGAGGAGTGCAACTCTGGGAGTAACTAACTGGAACGTAAAAGAAAGTGCAACTCAAAGAAGGGAAGGGAATATGACCGTTCTATGTATAAATTATAGCAACCTATTCTAAATCATCCTAAAAGCACCTATGTTAAGAGGGAGGTACTTGTGACATGTCACCTCTGGGTTAGTCCCAACTTCTACCAAATAACAGGGAAATGTTAAAGTCTTCCCAAGGTGGTTCCCAAGGACACTTGAGTATCTAACCCAGTGGTACCCAGGTGCTGCTTCGTGCAGTTTCCCAGGGAGCAGGCGGGTGGCTAGTTTCCACGTGTATCAGACCCAAACCTTTCCATTCACCTTCATGAAGTTGTGCAATTCTAACCGAAACTCATCACAGCCTCTTATGCTCCACTTCCAACATCCAGAATCATTTTAAGTAGCGCTGAAAAGTTAGCCAAGTGAGCTAACATTTTCCTTTGAACCCATGAGCCTTTAGAAAGGTTAGTAAATTTTTATACAGTATAGAAGCGTGGTGTGCTTGCTACTTAACAATCCAGTTCTGTGCTGTATCTGTCACCACTACAGTAAAATGTTTAAGTGTACAGTGTGCTTATAATAAATACTTTGCACAAAATTATTCATTCCACAGATGGGCAAAAGAGACTTTAATGCTTACTTTGTTTGCAGAATGTTATATAAACCCTGCTAGTTACAGGCAAGAATATGGAAGTCGTTTTGTTCTATTAAATAAAGGAAACAAGGTTCTCATTTTAAAATTAATTCAATGAAAACTATTAAGTAGCTGGCTGTGAATGCTTGGGGAATTTATACATACACGCACACGTATACATTTTTACCTGATACTAATTTGCCTCCCCACTTACCTCTTAAACAAATACAGTGTTAACCACATCGTTTCCAAGGAGCTCTACATGGGAAGAGCATGCAAGTCAAGACAGCACAGTAACATCTACTATCAAATGTTGTAGCCCTACACCATATCTTCCAGCAGGCACAGAGGGAGTATAAGCTAGGGGGTTTTCTCCCAGCGGATGCAATTTGATCTCTCCCATAGTCATGCCGGTTTAATACTAATAGCTGAAGAGGAACAGCCCCAGCCCTCCTGTCTCTTGGCAATATCAGCACCACTTGGGGAATTAGCCCAGAGCAGACTTTTGGTGAAAGCATGAGTTCTGAGCACTCATCTGTGCTGGGTGTTCACCTTGACTTCAGCTCCCCTTTGCTGGCTTCAGGGCAACTGAGCTTTTGTCCTGAGCTGCGAAAGACATAATGGCTCCATGCTTTCTGCAGCCTGGTGTGAGCTTATGATACAAACCTAACTAAGCATTTTAACTGCTTTTTCTTGGGGGTTGTCAGCATTCCAAGAGCTAAAGTGCCAGCTATGAGGTTATAATATATTTATGTGAATACAGGCTCTTTTTATGCTCATCTGCTTCTTTAGTTTTTTCTACTTAACACCAAGCAGGATGTGTGATAACATTATTCCTGAACATCCCCATAGTGACTGTGTGAGGCCACAAATGACAGGTTGTGTATCCAACTCACAAGGAGGTTGAGGGTTTGGGGAAAACTTCAGTTTAAATAAAACCAACTGTTTATCAAGAACCACAAAACAAAGCAATAGCAAAAAAAATTAGAAGAAATTAATGCATATAAGTAGGAAATGTCACTCATGTTTTTAAACACTTTCATAGAACTTGTATGTACCCATGCCTCTTTGAGCTTCCAACAACACATTTCTAATCTGTCATAGCACAAGTCACACATCATAAAAGGCAATAATAACATGGCTGAAGTTGGAGATCCCTGCACCACTCACAGATACCCTACTGTGGAGCTTTACATTCTCTTGAATGGTGCTTCCCATGTCTCCTTTATCTCTCAGGGCTGCATACTAACTTCAGAGACAAATCCTGGCTTAAATTAAGATGGTTGTATCAGGATGAAATGTTCATGTCTTTGCAAACTAAAAGGATAATATATCAAATCTTTAAGCTGGCATGTTTTTTTTCTACAGCTTTACTGCTGATTTACACTATCTAATGATCTGTTTATCCTCTGGATTGTGCATAGTCCACAATGGTTTAAATTACTCATCTGCTTGCACTTAAGCATTTGGCCTCCATAAAAGACATGATAGGTAAGTGCAATGCAAATGTACTTTCCAATAATCAGTGCCACCCAGGTCAAAATTTCATCTGGGTAAACGCAGTTCAAGCACACAGATTTATGCCACCTTTAATAGAAACCCTTGGTGACGATCTGTGGAAATCTCTAATAGGAATGTTAGGTTTTGCTCTTGGTTTTACCTACAGGAAGTTTCAGGATAGCAATCTCCAATGACATATTTTGAAGCTCAGTCTACTAAGCCACATTAACATCTTAATGATGAAGCAGCAACCTCTCTACGTGGTTACATCAAAAGAAGCAGAACAGATTCAGATTGGCTTGAACAAATGCAGTATTTCGATAACAGTGTAAAATTGTATTCAGCTCATCTGTCTTTATCAGGTAGCTCATGAGTATTTCATGGGTAATCACCATCTGTAATTAAAGGTTTACAGTGGGATAGGGTTCAGGTTGTTTTTCTCTGTGTTGCTTGGGCATCTTGCCCTTGACGGCAAAAACTTCTGCTTGGAGAAACCCAAGAGTCACATATATTTATATACGCATGCTCAAACACAATGCCTCAGCAGAGATCATCTATATCCTTACTGGGATATAGTTCAGGATCCAAATGAAATTGAATTAGCATATCCAGGGAAGCAACAATGATATACCTACCTCAATTACAGCAAAACTTAAGCATCTGGAAGCTGGACTGAATCATTAATACCATTAGGAATCTTCCGCTACCCATAGGGATATTATTAAAGCTAAAATCATACAGAATCTTAATGTGATTTTTTTTTCTGGAATAACCACAGGTATTGTGGGTTAGAGTTAGACTTACGCAGAATGACCTAGAGCCTCACCATAATGTCTTTTTTACCGTGGCAATCCTGACAGATGCCCTTCAGCACACAAGATATATCAGTAATTTAACTTCATGAAATAAAATGGCATGGAGAAGTGAATAAAGGAGAGAGAACAAGAGAACTATTGTTAACATCATTTAGCTACTCAGAGAAAGAAAAAGAAAATGCAAGCATGTTTTCTTAGGAAATAACAATAACAATTGTCTTTGTCATCTAATTCCCTATTGGCTTTATTGGTCTCTAGTAGAGACTTAGATGAAGAACACTGTGCAGATGAACTCAGTGAGGGCCTGGCACGTTTGGGAAATCCAGCAGAAGGGAAGGAGGTAGTTGTTTCGGACACAGGAAAATAACCTAATGTGTGAAGGCATGACAGAGGGAACAAGGGGATAATAGGATTAGTGACAGAGACAAATGGTCAGAGAGAAAGCAAATTACTGACTTTCCTGAAGACAAAGCAAGAAGTACTATACCCAAAGCAGAGGAACATTGGAAGCAGACAGCAGGATTCATTCAGGACATGATGCGATCTAATCACTGCAGGGAAATGCTGAAGATTTAGCCCATCCATCATTTATCCACACACACAAAAAAAAAAAAAAATCACTAAAAACCAAGGAGTTCCAGCTCTTCCTGACTATAAAAGAACCCAGATTTGCCTCAGCATAATCAGGGACAAAATCTGGACAGTGGACTGCATAAGTGAATAGGAAACATGCCTGACAGATGCGAAAACTTTATTAGTAGAAGATCAAATGAGAAAACGAAGGTAGGTGCCATCACAGCTCTCATACACTAGAATCGTGCAAGACTGACATAAGAAAATAAAAGTATTGCTTTAGTGAGTATGCTTTGGAAATATTAAGGGACAAAAACCATAGAAATCTTCAATGCCGTTTTTAGAGCTGCTTTTCAGGGAGGAGCTGCCCTTTAAGTTTGAGTGACTAATGGCAACGAATGTAATCTGTTTTTTATTTGCAGTGCCAGGCTCATTTGGCTTGTGTAAAATGCAACCCTTTGTTTGGTAAACAAGCAAATTAAACTGGTGATCCAGAGAATCTTGGAAACTTTATTTAAGTAAAGGAGCCTCTCTCTGACAGTCATGGCTTAAAACCCACTGGAAGGTGTTTCCAGATGTTTATCATGGGCTTTGCTGTCAAGATCAAATAGGTAATCTTTGCTAATATAGTCATGCCATATTACAAATAGAAGTAATTAATCAACACCTATTTATTCATACAGTAACAGTGGCCTCAGCTTCTTGGTCAAGCTGTAACTGTGCTGCCCGATGTATTACAAATGAGTTAAAATACAGTTAGTTACATCATTGTAACTCATAGCCCCCCCAAAAAAGACAAATATCTATATCAGTGTTATGATAGGAAGACTAATATAAAAAAAATAACAAAATAGGGCAAAAGGAAAGAAAAATATGCACAGCAAGAACGGTAAAACGCTTCAAACATCTCAGTACATCTTTTTAAATCTTAAGAAAATGAGCTAAGACATATGCTGAACCTTGAGGGAATATTTCACATGAGAAGTTCCTCCCAGGCAGGGCTACACACTTTTGGCATCCCAAAAGGCACAAGACAGAACCGTGCAACATCAACCTGCTTCAATTGAATTACACCCATCTACTCACACTGCCAGCCTGCCCGTTGCAGAAGTGCAAATATTCCCCAATATTCATTTGAAGCACTAATCTTCCAACATAACCAGGGCATATGCCATGCTTTGCTGATTAAGTTGTCTGCCCTAAAATCACCCAGAGACATGAATGCACATGCAGCTGCTCATGCCAGTAGGAGCAAAGCACTTTGCTCCCACCAGATCTTAGCATCCCTGGGCAGAGCAGAGGTTGCAGTAACAAAGCCTGCTAGTTTTATGTGCATCTATAGCTATTGCAAGGAGCCTCCTCATCGACACTGACTATTTCCAGACCATGGAAAATGCAATGCTAAAAAGAACACATTGATTCTCATGCTGCAGTTCTTCTAAAAGATGAATTATGCAAAAATGTCACCCTCTAGCTCCCCAGGCAGAGATGTTATTTAACATCTTAGACTGGACTGCCTTCAGGTACTGACAGAATTTGGAAAATACTTGCTACAGAAACCAAAAGCTAAACAATACTGAGACACTCTAAAGATACCACTGGCCAAAATGCTTGTTTTTCCCCTTTCTGCAGAACAAAGGAAGCAAAAGCAGGATTCCCTCTGATGCATTATCAACAGACCACTGTGTTGAACTCCAGGCAGTTGCACATATTTAGATGCACAATGTGCGTTTAAGGGAACTGGGGAAGATGTAATCTTGGCCCAGAGACGTACAAGATGAAATAACACATTCTTAAAGACCAAGGTTAGTTTGAGAAACTGGCAGTTCGAAAACACATCTGTCTATCTACAAACAGAACAAACTGTTAAACAACCAGAGACATGATAAATCTAGAAGCCCCTTTCATTATTTTCAGAGGCCTACTTTTCACAGCAAGGCTGGAACTGACCCCGATTTATGCCCAAAACCCACAAAGTCTGACAAAATGAAATATGCAAAATGAGATAGATAAATTAAAGCAAGTTCTTTCTGAGCTGAGATACCTCTTCCACCTCTAGAGAGTAACACAGTGGAGTACATGTGTAAATGCATTTTATCTATTCTTCCTCATTGTGAGGTTAGGCTCAATACATCAATAAACTCTATTGCGAATTGTTCTGATTTTGTTGGTTTAAACTAGAACCTCAACATTTGGAATTTTTTTTTATTTGATTATACACACACTTCTCAGAAAGGAATGCAGAGGGCTCTCTCCAGCTTTCAATTGGGATGATGAGGTTACCTTGAATTTTCTAACACCGCAGTAATGCCTGAAGGTGAGGATGGGATAGCCCCTTTATCCCAACATCACCGGAGGAACGTGTGATTTCTAAGAATCTACATATGCTAATGCTTGCTGTTTGGATATTAACTTGCAATGCACAACCAGCAGCCAAAACACAAATTAGAGCTAGTGGTAAATCGACTCCTGATCTGTTTGGGACTCTGCAATGAAATCCCCCAGGAATTCACTGTAATATTTTGGCTGCTCAGTCTGTTGCTTGCATACGTGGTCACAAGCAGACAGTAAGACCAACACCCTACTAATGAGCAAAATATGAAATACCATGATAGTTCAAGATAAAATCTGCCACAAACTCATGCACTCATCCTTCTTTTTCCTTCTCAGACAAATCATCAGCTGTTAGGGGGAGGGAGGGAATTTATACCTTTTTCATCTCCTGGATCTTCCCTAACCCAGCACATTGCCAACACCATGTTAACGGTTTTTGAATATGCCCCTGAAGAACAAAGATACTCCTTTTGCCAGATCCCAGTATTTACAAGCAAGCCCAAATCTGTGAGAAAATTCAATTGAATGCAGATGGCAGGAAATTCCTCTAAAATGACAGTGGCCAAATTCAAACCACAAGACATGAAAATAACCCAACGTACTAGACATGAAGAACATATCTTATAGATTTTTCCTCATGCAATTCACAATCTGTGATTGATTACTGGGAAGACAGACTGCAGATTTATTGGACTTCTGTAGAACAAGTATTCCATTTGCAACAATTAAATCTTATGTGGTTGAAAAATAGGTTGGAGGAACCAGTGGATGGCTCTGACACTGAGGAATGCATTTCTAGGTTGTCCGTACGACTGTTGCTTGTTTAATTTTGCACTAGACCCCACTGTGCATTGATTTGTTTAGTGTAATTAACAGGGCTGAGTCAAAACTTGTCTTTGTATCAGAAAACCAGACCTGAGAAATATTATTTGTACTGCTATAATTTCATTTAATTTTTTTTCAATGACAGCTGTCAGTCTTTTTATGATTTAACAGCTAAATTAATCTTCATGTGCTCTTCAAAAAAAAAAAAAGTTGCTATAAACATGGCAACATGCAGCTGGAGCCTGAAGAAACTACGATGATGCCTTAAACTCAGATGTGGATAAAGCTGAAGCAGTCTTCCACACTGAAGGGAACTACTACATGTTGGGGACTGGACTAAGCTAAATCCTGATTCACTGAAACTTGAGGAATTTCTACTTTGCTGTGTGTCTGCCATAAAACTCAAGTGGCAACCTGAGGACAGAAAGGCACAGTCTGGTATCAGACAAATCCCAACAACCTGCATCAGAGGAAATGAAATGCCATCTTTTTTCACAACACCTCAAATCCAGTTGACTAGGGAATTGTCTTAGGATGGCATATGTCCTCATAGCAGAGGTGCTCCGGCCCTCTGATCCTCTTCATGGTCCTCCTTTGGACTTGCTCCAACAGCTCCATGTCCTTCTTATGTTGGGGGCCCCAGAGCTGGACGCAGTACTCAAGGGGGTATCTCACCAAAGCAGATAGGTGCAGAATCACCTCCCTTGACCTGCTGGCCATGCATCTTTTGATGTAGCCCAGGACACAGTTGGCTTTCTGGGCTGTGAGCGCACACTGCTGTCTCTTGAACTTGGTCCATTCAGCTCTACTGTGCTTCTCTGAGCCCATGGAGTCCAAAACAACTTTCCTAATATTCTCTTAAACTGACAGCTTCTCTCCCTTCTCTATTCTCATGCCTAACCCCCGTTCCTTTCCATCAGTCCACTGGCATCTCTCAGTTCAGAGTACTGAGGCAGACAAACTCCAATTTTGGATTGAATGCGGTGGCTTCTGGGGGGCAGGAGTGTAATCAGAAACAAACTGCTCTCTCAGAGCTGTAGGCAAGCCAACTGGGCACTACACAGCACCCCCTATCCAAAGAGCACTACTGCCTCTCAGGAACACCCTCCTGCCTGAGACCTGACAGTCACCAGCCCAGGCCTGCAGCATCTTTTCCCAGGCAGCAGCAGCCTGTGAGGCTCAGGTGTACTGTGCCCATTAGGTACCGCTCCTCCCACTTCCCCTCAAACAGCTTTTCTCTCACCACCTCGAGGAACACAGCTCTTTCCCCTCAATTCCTAATACACCCCCCCTGCTAAGACAAGATAGGGCAGCAGAGACTTCATGCTGGCTTTCGTGGCACGCTATGTCTGCTTTCTGGCTGCAGCATGCGCTGTGCACACAGCAACAGACAGAAACTTGGCAGTCCCTTTGCTCACTGCACGGACCGGCAAAGCCCTCCCCGGCCTCTTCCACTCCATATCCATTTGCTTTCATGGGAATTTTGCACGCGCATTGAACAGAAAACAGAAATCCTGGCTGAGGCCTGCAAAGAATACTCGCCTAATAGCACGCAAACCAAACAAACGCAACCTATTTTCAAATAAAATACTATCTTCTCATAGTCACTGGGAAACAGGTAGCAAAAGCAACAGTTTGGACCATGATCAGGAATTGGCAGAAAGAGTTACACAGCACAAATAATCCATTGTACAATAACCTGGTGCAATGCTCAAACAAGAGCTGCCCAAATATGCTGTTAGGCACCACTGTCTATGCTGGTTTTATGAGCAACAGTAACTTCCATGCTGTGGCTAGGAATGCCTTTTTTTTTTTTTAATTTGTCACCAGGTACTTTTTAATATAGCTGTGAGAGCCTGCAAAATAAAATATGCCTTGCAGACAAGCTTTCTCTCTCTCTGCCTTTATCTTCCTCCTCCTCCCCACACTTCCTTTTTTCAAAATCATGGAATCATAGAATGGTCCAGGCCGGAAGGGACCTCCAAAGGTCATCTAGTCCAACCTCCCCGCAGTCAGCAGGGACACCCCCAACCAGACCAGGTTGCCCAGGGCCTTGTCAAGCCTCTCCTTGAATATCTCCAGGGAAGGGACCTCAACCACCTCCCTGGGCAACCTGTTCCAATGCTCCACCACCCTCATAGTAAAGAACTTTTTCCTACTATCCAATCATCTAAAATTTGCTCTTCTCCAACTTAAAGCCATTGCCTCTCATCCTGTCACTGCAAGCCTTTGTAAACAGAATCTCCCCAGCCTTCCTGTAGGCCTCCCTCAGGTACTGGAAGGCCGCTATTAGGCCTCCCCAGAGCCTGCTCTTCTCCAGACTGAACAGATTGAACCAGGCCGAAATAATTCTTCAAACTCTGAAGTCCAAGGAGATCTCCATGGAAAGAACAGTGAAGACACAAAATCAATTACAAGTGAATCATGCAAATACGATCAAGTCTGATTCTGATATTTCTGTTAATTTACATGGGTAGGAATACATAAAATGTACTGCAGTTGTTTCCAAATGGCGTTGAAAAAGGCAGTATCTGAATTCCGATTTCTATGTTAGCTCTTGGAAAGATAATCAGTCAAATAACCATATTCCAGTGCTTTAAAACTGCACTCAAAAGGGCTGCCTGTAGAAGAATGTGATAGTGAATCCCTTGCACTTGATATCTTGAACACTACCAAATCACAGTGCTGACCTAAGAGTAAAAGTAATGATATTTTGACTCACTCATTTTCACTGAAGCCAGTGAAAACACTCCCACTGAGCTAAATCAGACCCTTTTAAGGATGACAAAGAAAATCTGCTGAAAGTTAGCAGAATGTGGTATGATTAACATCTGCCTTTACCATCCACAAGAAAAAGCTGGCTCTGCGTCTGACCCCATGCTTTAGGTGATACAATTTTTCAAGACTCTTTTTTTTAAAAAAAAAAAACAAAACACACACACAAAAAACCAAACAAACAAAAAAAACCAAACCCCCAAAAAATTGCTGCACCCATTGAATCCCATTGACTGGCCCTGAATTTCTCTCTTACCTCTAATCCCATAAACTCAAGTTCTAGCTGAACACAATTGCCAAAAGAGCATCCAGTCTTGATTTCAGGAGGCCAAGAGCCTTCACTTGTTCCAGGGATTCTTCACATCTTTTATTAAGAATTTATGACTATTTTAATTTTATTTGTTTGATCTCAGTTTCCAGCCCTCAGTTCTTGCTACGCTTTTCTCTGATGCATTAAGGATCCTTTAATGTACAGCTTTTTCTTGTCATTGAATCACTTAACCTTTTTGATAAGCTACACGGAACAGCCCTCAAATCCAGGAAGATTTCTTCCTCTTTAATACCCTTTCTCCAACTTGTCTTTCTACAGGGAGCAGCGCAATGCTATGAAACACCTTGCTGTGCATACTGCTGCTGCTTCCCACAAATGCAAAATCACCTAGAAAGTTCATACTTTCTAGGAAAAGGTGCCCCTCCTTTTCCCGGTATTCCCTGCCTGCCTTCCTTGCTTCCCCAGCAGTTTCAACACCCAATACCAAGCTGGATTAAAAATCCTTTTTTCCTCCATGGGTTCCAGCTTTTCAAGGAATTGACAACCAACCTGTTGCATTACTCTGCTCTTGTGGTTATTTGGCATTGGATCAACCTTCACAACAAGCAGAAATTTCTAACAGCACTGGTTTTAAAATTCTACCCTCAAGTATTAAAAAATTTAACCACTCCACATACAAAGCCACTGGATACACCTACTTTCTACTCACTACTGTCAGCTACTCTAAGCCACTACTTAATCTGTTTAGTAGATGTTTCAGCAATATCACATAATGTGTGTTGGGGTTTTTTTGGTTTTCGATTGTTGAGGGTTTTTTTTTTAAGAAAACCTCAATCCATTAACCTCATAACCTCATGAAAGTCTGACATCAGATTTCTTGGACAAGACACACTTTCCCACTTTCCTTACAACCACACTAAACTAACTGTATGCCTATTCTTCAATACTTCACCAAGCTGTGATATTGCCAAAGTCCCACTAACTGGCCCGCCACCACCCTATTTGTTCATTTTTCATATTGGCCCAACATCAATTTTATGCTGCCCTTTTACAGTGACGCTGTCATTAAAAGGATAAGAAAAACAGCCATGCTGCTGTGCTGTCTGTTTACTCTACTGTGGAGCCATTCAGTAAATACCCGACTCCAGTGGTGTGACATGTTAACAGCAGTGCTCAACAGCAATCATGGAAGTCAAGGCTCCTTTGTGCCAGAAATGGGACAGATGATATCCCCTGATTTTGTACGCACTGATCAAACAGAAAGGTAGGTGAAACGGGGTGAAGGGGAGGAAAGGAAAATGAATGGGTTGTGTGCCTTGCCCACAGTCAGTCAGTCTGCTCTATAGCTGCTCTATACCCAGGAAATGTACTGCAGCAGTAACTGGGGCTGTCAGAACCTATCATAGCTATTAAAAACCTTGGGAAAGCTGTCCTTTGGTTGCTATTAATCTATTTTAACAAGGTAAGAAGAGTTCTGAGAGATGCCTATTACCCTTTAATTCCTTACTCTGAAGCACAGCTTCACAGTGAGCCTTGGAAGAGACTTTCTCCATGCTTTGCTCTTCTCTGCTACAGAGCCTACACTCAGAGCAATCTTAACTCCTGCCAGCACTGCAGCCGGAGATGGGATTCAGACATCTCACAGCTGTGTGCATCAATAGGATGAACTCACTGCAGATCAGCCTGGGCTTCATTCAAACTTGTGCAGGAGTCAGCAAAGCCAGTTGAGTCATACACAATCTGTCCTATAGAGCCATCAGCCTTTGAGGATGACGCACTTGCCACTGCTGAAACACAGTTTTGTGTCACACTTCTGATCCCCTGTGACTCACCCCCACTTTTCCCCGTGCACCCAGCTATCTTCTCCCTGCAATTCCTTTGTCCCAGTCTTTCTGCCTCCTGGCCATGATGAGGACAGCACAAGACAGTTATGCAGAAACGGTTATTCGATCACTCACCTCCCACTGCTGAAGCAGGGAAAGCACCAGGATAGCTCCTGTCTTCAGAGCAGACACCAGGAGAATGAAGAGATCACTCTACCTAGTCAGAGAAATAATAAGAAAGGGGAAGAAAGGCCTGGAAAGTAAAAAACTGATATTTGGGTTGGAAAAATATAATTTCACTAATCTGGGAAGAAAGAAGACACACCCTAGAAAGGTGGTTGGAGGGAGGAAGGCAAGTGGATAGCAATGATCCTACAAAGCACACTGCTAATTGTTGTTTAAAAAGGGAAGCAGAAGAAAAGTGCACAGGATGAAATTAAGAACAGAAAGCAGAAAAATACAGCCTGATGAGGGAGATCTATTCAGCTACACAGAAGTTACTCTAGAAAACATTCTCTTGGCCATATGGATAAATCACTAGTAAATCTGCAGTACTGGAAGAAACTATACAATGGAAGGAGGAAAAGCATTTGGACAAAAGACTCTTCAGTCTTTGTTTCCTTCCTTCAGTGATGTCAGGATTGGGGACATTGTACCACAATTTTGTATATAAAGTCTATGAAGGAGGGCCAAGAGGTCTGTGGACTGATTTTCAGTGCCTGCTTCCCCCCTTGCAAATAGCAACAACTTCACACCACAAGGGTAATGTAAACTTTAAAAAGAACCAAGACAGCCTGTAATAGAAGATGTTGTAAAATGTACAGAATTCTGTTGTTAAAATGGGAGAAAATCTACAGGAGCAAAGGTAAGAACTACCACCCAGCAGCAGAAAGAAAAGGAAAGGCTGAGGACCTCACACAACAACCCCTACAAGATTATTGCTGTGTTTGCAGGATTGCCTACGTAAGCTCTTTAAGGAAAGCAAACTTACAGTAAGTGATGTCTAACTTGTGTGTGAATCACCCCTCTCCCCATTCCGTACTTTTTGTAAAATAAAAGGTACATACGTCTGTACTGCTCTTCTTCGCACATATAACTTACTCAGAGACATGTTGGCTGGACATTCACAACACAAATACTTAATATTAATGTTGCTCGTGACCACAACTTCTCCAGCATCTAGCTGAAAGCCCTACTGGGGAGCTATTCCACCAGAAAAAGCAAAGGTGAAGTAATCCTCTGTGACCTACTTCTTTACATCCTCTACAGTCCATATGTTGAATTGTGCCAGGTTTTTTCCTTCTCTTGTCTTAAACTGCTTCTTGCCCAAGTACTGTCAGCGTACCCATGGATCTTGGCAACCCTGATAAAAACTCAGGTATTACTGAAAGAAGGGTACAAATACGTAATCCTATTGACGACACGAGCAATACTCAAACACCTTCCATACCCAGGTGAACAGAGATGAAACAGTGCCTATGCCCATGGTGGGTAGGATTTCCAGCACCCTGGAGCCAGAAGACACTTCCATTGCATGACTTACAAATTGTTCTTTAGGAAAAACAAGACAAAAGAAAAGAAACAAACAAAAAACCCCACCCCAAACCAGAGAGGCTGGACACCTTTAGTAAGTACTGATGATGCATATCTATCAGAGGTAAAAAAATTCAGGGGCAATTACAGATTCCTGGAGGGGAGCAGATAAAAGCGAACAGGAAATAACCAGGGAAATTCCAGAATCCTGTAACGGGGAGCAAGATTTCTAGAACGTGCCGTAAGAGGGTCAGCGTACTTTAGCAGAAGGAGCATCATGGCACCTAAACCCTCACACATTACAGTTGATCTCAGACAATTTAGGGCACATGCTGAAGAACTGAAATAGTCAAATGAGCTTGATCCATCAACAAAAGAAAACAGCAGACCCTGGATGTGCTTGTCAAGGTCGGTGATGTTATGGAGCAGGGTTCACTTTTACTAAACAGTGAGTGAGTCACTTTCCCTGGGGTGACTGGGTAGCGTGGCATGTACCGCCTGACAATGCCTCTCTCTGTGCCTAAGAGATCAACCCTTTGATGGGGCATTTGCTCAGCAGCTCCTGGAACTGTCTCAAGATCATGACAATTCTGCCTAGTCACACTGAAATGCTGTTTCAGTCATAATTCAAAAGCTAGATTCTGTCTCGAAGTACTTCTGATGCCATTCTCCTTTTCACAAATAAACAAAGAAGTCATTTCAGTTTCTGTAAACATGTTTTTCTTCATGAGCTAGCCCGTTTGGTGTGCATTACATGCCGTGCTGGCACGGGCTGGGATGTCTTACAAAAACGCTTTCCACTAATACTGGAATCTTGCTACTCTGAGGGAATGCTGGGTTGCACAAGAGAGACATCAAGAATCAATTCTGCCTTTCTCCCTACAATTTCAGATAAGAATTGGTTTTATGTTAATTGCACATTCCATTGTTACAAAGCCCTTGGGTGCAAGTCAAAATTTCAAAAGAACTTCTTTCTTCTTCATTTTTTCAGAGGAGAAGAAAATGATAATATTTAAATAAAGCAAAATGAGTACTTACTAGGCTAAAGCAGAGAACACTAATTTGTTACACAATGAAGTGGGCATATTCTGTTCTCGCTAACTGAAACTAGAATAAATACAGTGCATACCATGAGAGTGAATTAAAGGAAATTTTAAACCTGAATTTTTATATAGGTAATAGATCAGTAGATGACTGGTGTGGGAACTTGAAAATATGCAAAGCAGGAAAACATTTTGCTTAGCAAATGAGATTTTTTTTTTTGCATTCATAAACTGGAATTACGATTGATTCCACTGAAGTGTATTTACTTTCCCCTCTGGTCTCCTTTAGGCCTGATTTTTATGACTCCTCTAATGGAGCTGGCAGAGGACAGAGTCACTAACACCATTTTGATGAAAACTTCTTGTTAAAATAATTGTTTAATTTTTGCTCTCGTTTATCTATTAATGAATATGTCAAAGTTTCCATTGGGGATCTCTTGTCAGACCATCTTGACAAGAATCCCCGTTCTTCCTAATGTTACATGCAGTACTTAACTTCAGAACTGTATGTGTGTTATGATCTGAAAGCTGAAATGGTCAGCACTGCAGCTAGCCTGTGAATCTTCCAAATTATGCCACTTCCCAAGATCAATGTAGCACCTAACTCCTCCTCTGTTATCGCTCCCCCTGAGCTAAGCCAGCAAGGCTCCCCAAGAAGCTGTCTGCAGCAGCATTACTGATCAAGAGGACATTCAGAAAACACAAGTATAGAAACTGCTGTGTGCTATGGGCAATAGATCACAGAAGGAAGCTGAATATAAGGTTCATTGAAAGTCAGTGAGATTTGTACTATTCCATTTTAGAAAAATAATTTTTAAAGCTAGTTTTGATTAATGTGGACTTCCTCTCAGCCTTTACTGAGATTCTTCATGTCCATGACAACTCTGTATCTGGCCTCTTGTGCCAAAAATACCAGGCTGGCACCATCTTCTAATAAAAAGAGATAGTTCAATTCACTACAGCTTACCCAAAACTTTACGCTTAATTTAACTTCTAAATTCATTCTGTCTAATTTGGGAGCACCTGAGCCTTGCGTGAGAGTCAGCAGAGACACACACGCAACTCCAGATCTTAGGTGGCTGAATCAACCTTTGGGAAGTATCTCTGTCTTTTCACCAGCTCCAGCACAAGCCTACAGATTTGGCCTCTCAGCAGAAATGGTTTTAATTTGAAAGTCTAAATTTAGCTGGGATGCCACTAGAAAGATGTCTTAATCCAGAGGGACCTTATGATGCATTTGATTCCTCAGCTGGAATAGATCCCTTATTTTGATCTCCAGAATCACTGAGATATATTATTTTTCATTTATAAATACAGGCTACACTTTTTAAATGCACATTTTGCAACTAGACACCTACAAGCATCTAAAGCATTTTTCTTTCCTAGAAGTTGGCTTTTCATCTAAGTGCATGAATGAAGACAAAGAATGAAACTTCACTGCATTTTGGTTTGAAACTGTTAGTCCCATTCTTGCTTCTCACTGCTAAAAGTTGCTTCAGATAAGTGGAAGAGCTGGGAACCCGCTGTATGCAACAGAAGAAGCCTCCTGTGTCTCAGCTGTAGTTACCAGCAGCCTGTGCACAAATGCAGAGCGATGTGGCTGAGCTCAGCAAGTGAAAAATCCCTCTAGTGGGGTGACATCGCAATCGTAAAACTGAGCACAAGAGTGGCCTTGCTCGGGCTGCATCGCTGCAGCTGGTTCCCAGCAGCACACGCTCGTGTTCTGTGACATCTGAATCGAAGGTGTTGCTCTCAGCTTGTGTAATACAACTGCAGGGTCCAGCTCATTTTCACAGTACAAATTCTTGTCTCTTAATATTTTAAGAGTTCATACTACCTAATAGGAAAGTTTCTCTTGGACATAATGTCAACTCTTAAAATGACTTCTCTTTTGAAAATGTTCTGAATTCAGAATCTAGGAAACAAAGAACCCCAAAGCTAACTACAAAGAAGGTAAAAAAGGCAAGTTTTTTAACAAAGTTCTGCCACAGGTAATGGCCCTTTTTCTGCTGCTCACATTGTCCTTATTATCCAAACTCTCACTGTGCTTCCCAAACTCCTATCAGCTTCAACAAGAGCAGGATCAAATCATTAGGTTACTACTATACACGTATCTTAATAACTGGATGGAAGAGCTTTACAGCCTAAAGCATTTCACGTTGCTCTGAGATGTCACAGGTATTGTAACTCAGCTCAGGTGAGTATTGTGTTTCCAGCAGCCACTAACTTACCAATCTCTGGTCTTTAGTCTTAAATGAACTCCAGTCAGACTGCAGCATTTACTACAAAAGCATCTTATTTCTTGCAGAGCACATTCTTTGGGCCACCAGAGTGCTTCTATGCCAGATGTACAGTTCTGTATACAGTAATGGGCTTTGTGAATTATAAACCATTATGAAGGAGCAAAACAGTCTCTCAACTGCCCCTTGAAACAGTGAATGAAACACAGCAAAAAAAAACATCCGCCCACTGGGCTGATGTCCATGCTGCGCTAGAACATCTTACCAAGATCAGCTTGGCACTGAGTACAAGAAACAGCTGTAAAATGCTGAAGGAGAAATCCTTGTTTAGAGAGCAATTAGAACGTGCTTTTCTTGCTTAAACAGATTGTGACGTGAAAATAAATATACACAGGAAAGCTCAGATTTACTGCTCTGTTGACTAGACAGGTCTCCTATGGCTTGGATTGTTCAGTGACAGCCCCTGCCCTCCCTCTAAACTCGTCTCTGTTCTCAGCAGCACTCTGTAGATGTGTGTCACCCTGTTTCAAGACATCATTACTTGATGCAGCTCCCTCCTTGCAGTCCAATTCCTTTACCTTCCAACCTGCAGACCGCTTGTATCTTCCCTCCAGAAGGCCACTGAATTCCCTTGAAGCAGACTACGTTATCCAGGAGACAAAGTCTTACACATGGGACATGAATAACCCACAACAAAGGCCTCATGGCATTTATGTACCCTAGAGGAGAATTACTGGCTCCTCTCTCAGGAAAAAGGCACCTCCAATTCTCCCCACATTATGCCTGCATGCTAGAGAGCGCGCGTATGTAAACTCTAACACAGTGAGTCTCATATGTCCAGAGTGCAAGAAGTGGACTATCTGCTCTGTAGTACTTCTCTGAGCATGTCTGGTGACCAGGACACCTAAATAGCCAACAGCATTCTAGAAAGCCTCAGAGCAGCCTCCCCTCTTTCTACCTGGGAAAAATGTCCTGGAAAGGAACAGGGAGAAGGTGGGGATAAAAGCCTGATGTGGAGAAGCCTGGGAAGTATAGTACCTTTATTGCAGCAGGAATGGGACTGCACCACCACTGCTGCCAAAGGCGCTGCTTCTGAAGCAGAAAAGAAAGAGCTACCCACTTTCCTTCTCTTCTCACCACCATTAATGGGAAACATGTTGATGACTTGCTGTTGATATATGCCAGATCATTATATCTCAATCCATTTAAGGGGTATCACAAGCCTTATCACAGTACAGGTACAGTGACATAAGCATGCTTGAATTAGTATCTCCAGGCTCAGTACTGAGAGGGACCTTACAGGTCCACAACTATTGTTTGAGACAGAACAGCCCATTAGTCTTACAAATAAATAAATAAAAATAACAATTATAAAAAAAAAATCCCTGTTCTTGAACCCAGAGACGCCAATACTGCCACTCCTTAGCTTTTAATCTGATGCCTCCCTCCATGTTGCTGAGAGGTGAGGTTCCCTCCCACACTGCAGGATTACAGCAGAGCCAAGAGCCCACATCTCCCCACACTGCAGCTTGCTCAGCCGCATCTCAGCACCACCAGCCCAAACTGGTCTGCTTTGCTAGTAACTGCATCCTTAATAAAACAGCAGAAACCCATAATCTGACCACATCCTGCGCAGCAAGGTCTACATGGGGAGGTTTGGTCAGGATTACTTTCATTCTAAACAGTCCTAAAGAAAAAAAGGCAAATGAGAAGGTGGTGATAAGACCAGACTCTCAGACAACTATTATGTCTGTTCAAATCATTCAGAAGAGGTTTTTGGAGAGAAAATGACCATCTCATAAGCAAATAACCTTACAGGTTATTAATAACTAGAAGACCACCTTTTTTCTTTGGGCTAATCTTGTCACAAGCTTACTTCTTTCCTGAACAGAAGTCCAATCATATCTGAACAACAAAGAGCAGCTGAAGAATGGCTTGATAAAAAAAGGCTGAGGTAATTGATGTAAGGATGGAGTATGTCCTGCCATGAAAAGCTTACAAATAAGAAAAGACTAAGATACACACCAAGCCTCTGGAAACCTCTTGTCCTGCTCAAACCACACCACCATCAGCTTGCGGAAAAGTGCTAGATAACACAGAGCAGAGTTGAACTCTGCTGAGAAATCAGTGGCCACCAGTCTTTAGAGGTGATTGCTAAGCCACTTTGAATGCATTTTCGCTGAGCTCAAAACCATTTGAATTCTAAGATATACAGCTGACATTATTTTCAGAGCTCATCTTGCTGCTGATGTCCACAAATTTCCACTGCCACCTGGTCTCCACAGCTGCCGAGCACCTCATGGAGAAACCAGGCTCCTCTTCCAGATGTTTTTGTGTGATTTTAGAAAACTCAGTTTATTCTACCTTCTTTCAGCACTTGACACCATATTCAGTAATTCAGAGCTTTGGCATAGCTACCTTATTTCTCAATTATTTAAACTATTTCCTCCCTCTTCCCATGCAATTTCAACCTGAAACAATCCTGTTCCTCACTCAGACTAAAAGAAAATACGAGGATCAGGGCGGATGACTTATGAATGGAATAAGTACACAAAAGCATGTTTAACTGAGTAAAGTACCTATTCAGATGAGTACTTGCTCATCTGAGGTGCAATTTTCCCATGTACTCCACCAGTTCCACAAGCCACACCCATAACTTTCTGACACCTGTGCTGGTAAACAGACTCCAGTCAGAAGTACCAAAAATCAGTCCTATTGGTAAATCTCACATGGCACATCACCATGCTACAAACTCTATGGAAGGGCACTTGAGGGCAGTGAACATACCAAAACAGCAGAAAACTGTTTAATGTATCAATGGCTAACTTTTATCAAGAATATAGGGAATGCTCAAGCCAAAAGGCACATCATAGAAACAGCAGGAATGTCAGATACAGACAGTAAAAATAAGGAAAAGCAGAGAATGCACCTCAGATTACAAGATTCAATGGAGATCTGCAACTTTACCTCAAAATGAGATAAAAAGGAGGTGACCAAGCTACAGTATGAATAGTATAAAGCTAACCATGGAATAGTTCATTCTTACCTCCTCATATCATAAGGAGAGGACGTTCAATACAACTTCACTAGAAAGAAACTATCCCATAACTAAGCTGCTTCAGTATCTCCTCCTCTGAAGCATCCAGGACTCACTGTTGCATAAGACAGGACTTCAAACTAGATGGACCAATGGTCCAAATCACGTTGGCCAAGCTCTTTGTTTCTGCTATTGTAAGTCATCGCTCCTACAAAGAAAGAGCTTTTCTTTTTAATTTTCTGTTGTTTTATAATCGTTTTAAGAAAGCAATTGCAAAGCTAACAGGGGTTGTGAGCACAGGAATTCTGTCACCTAAGGAACAGACAATATCCTCCCAGGAACTTGTGTATCATCATAGCTGTATCAACTGGCATCAGCTAACAGTAACCTTAAGCAATAAAACAGTCTCAAAGTTGGAAGAGTCCATTAGAGAGCAATTACTCAGAATAACAGAGAAGGTAATAATTTTCCATATCATACCTTCAAACTTTCAGACACATGGCATTGAAATGCAGTACAGCTCAGCTGTAAATCAACTGTGCATCACAGGACTATTAAATGCTTTCAAACCGTTCAAAAAGTGTTTTCCCACAGCTTGGTACAAATTGAATCAAGATGTATTCACAGCTGTATGAATATCAGAAAGAATAATAACTTATTTTTTCTCTCCATTTCAAAATCAATTCCTATTGGTGTATCTAATTTAATAGATTTTTTTGGTCCAATTTCAGAGAATATGGCTGAAATGCAGGAAAGAAAAATGGTTGTTGACGCCTCAAGCAGGCATCTTTAGTCATGAATGGAAGCTTATTGTGCAATTAAAATAAAACTCCAAAAAGATCTTTAAAATAACTTATAATGCTTTTAAGAAAGCTGATGGTGATGAATTTGCTTCTTGTTTACTAAGAAAATCCAGCTTAGATTCAAGATGAAAGTGGTAGAGAAACCAGATGTTAGGAGAAATATCTGAACCTAACACAAGCAAAACCAATTTATTACTCATGTTTTTAATGATTTTCCCCATTTCCCACTCCATTTTGGCTCCTCTAAAGCAAGATGGCCTTTTAAAATTATCTCATTCTATCCTGAAGGTCATGCTATAAAACTCAAGTGTGTGTTTGCACCCAGCAAACTGAGTTCAATCCTGTGACAAGTTGCCTTCAGGACAAGAAATGACAAGTTTCCTTCCCTAACATGTCTTTAAATATTGCGCAATCCAACCAGTAAAATAATACTAAGCAGCACATGGATTATGGACCATGACACTCACTGTCCTGTAAGATGCAAAGGAGAGAAGGTGTCAAATAAAAACATCATATGACAGTTTCTATATAAACAGAATGGGCTAGTTTTAGTGGGGAGGTTAACTAACAAAGTTATGAAAGTTACCATCAGAGGATATTGTGAATATTGTCAATATATGTGTTCAAAAAAGTGATTAGAAAATATTCTGATCGTAAAACTGGTCAAGGTCTATAAAACAGAACAACATGAGTACTAATTGAAGAAGTCCCCAGGCTGCACACTATTAGTGTCTGGGAGAAGATGCTCAGAAAGTTTGACTATTACTGACCCCATTTTTCTGCTCTTCCTTCAGCATTGCTTCCAGCTCAAATAAGATACAGAGTATTATACTTCAATCCAATAGAGGTGTTTACATGTCACAGAGGACTAAGCAAAATGGAAGAGAGATCAGCTCCACGAGATGCTATCTATACAACTCTGCCTCAAAATCGGAGAAGAATTGGATACAATTTATTCTAACAGATGTGTTTCTAAGGTGTTCCTGAATTTGGTAAACGGTGATGACTTCACAAGCTCTCTGCCTGTAAACAGTTCTACGTATCACTTTAATCTACAAGGGCTGATGTAGATGCAGGTGTGGGACACACACAACTATGTCCTATCATGATGCCAAGAGCTGGACTTTCTACTACGTTCCCTTCCCAAATAAATCCATGCCTGTCATCTCATACAAAGTAGCTAGGCATTGTCTCCTATACCTAACAAGTAAAGCTACAGTCAAATCTTATGCCTTGTTATATAAAAATCAGGAAAAAATCCTTATCACCAGTTTTTTTAAATGGATTATTATTAAAAGTAATTTTGGATGGCAGTCGTGTTTACTGACAGAAACACCCTCAAATTCACCTTTCAAGTCCATGGGAAATACTGTAGCACAATGGCACTAAATGTCTGTGTGGGTTGTAAATCAAGGCTGTGTGTTTCTGAAATGCCACCTCATTTTGCACTGTAACATATGCAGAACAGGCACAAAGTCATGTACCAACTCTCACACCAAGGAAGCGGTAAGATCTAATCCACACTTATATGATCTCGAGCTCTCATCTTGAAGTAAAACATTACTAATCACTCAGTGTTGTGGAAGACTAATGAGACGATTTGGTTTGCATCAACCTGAAATCAATCTGGGAACTAAACCTCAATTCCTTGGAAGCTTGAAAGCATCTGAACAATTTTAGGTAAGGCTTTTCTTTTAGTACAGCAAGAAAAATGAACTTCTGAACCCAGACTGCAGTTTTTCTTAAAAATGTATTCCTGAGACATATCTAGAAAAGAAAAAGAACAGGACTTCCATACAAATATCTTTATAGTCTCCTTTTAAACAAAGACCTAAGCCCCTATGTTACCTAGATATACCATAAATACAGATTTGAGGCCTCATTATCAGATAATGGTGTAATGTAAAAAAAAAAAAAAAAAAAAGCCAAATTTAAATTTTCTACTGGAAAATAATCTGGCCAAGTACAGCTGGGAAAAAATACATTATTTGTTTGCAATCAATAGAGTCTATTTTCAACTTCAACAATGTCACCATGTGATTGATCACTGTAGGGTCATAAGTATTAATTATATAAGTCATAACAGACATGCTAACTAAAATTGAGCTTTCATCACCTGCAACATAAACATAATCCTCCCATGGCTGATGGTATTACATTACAGTTAGTAAGGACATAGAATCATAGAATCATCTGGGCCGGAAGGGACCTTCAAAGGTCATCTAGTCCGACCCCCCTGCAGTCAGCAGGGACACCCCCAACTAGACCAGGTTGCCCAGGGCCTCATCAAGCCTCACCTTGAATGTCTCCAGGGAATTCTCCTTTGATAAAGGGTCATTTGACACAAGCTCCTCACGGTCTCCCAGACCTCAACTCTACTCCCCAAAATATTTCTTTAAAAGGAGCCGGGGTTATTTACGTCAAAGACAGTGGCAGACCTGTGCCCTATAGGGGACTTAATTCTCTCATGCTGCATGTCTTGACTTCTCTTTGCTCATACACTCTTTTCCTTTGGTTCTCAAACATGTTGCATTTTTCCATCCCCATTACCAGATGGGGTTGTTGCATGTGTTGCATCTTTCCAAAATGATGCTCACTGCTGTATCTATAACTCCATCCTCAGGAACATTTGCTATTAGTGGTGAGAAGGATTCTTCCCTCTTTGCAAACTGTTCCCCTTTTTCTGCTTGTAGCTGTACATACACAGTCATCTCAAGGTAACTTTTAGCCAATGCACAGTTAATAGCTTCTATTCTATTTTTTTGTGAAATACATAAAACAAATCCATCTCTCATTACTATTTTTATTATTCATAATTTTACACTTTGACTTTGTTTTAATTATACTTTTTTAATGACCAGTCAATGTTCTTTAAACTTTTTATCGTTATCAGATTTATCATTAAATCTGTATTTTTAAAAGATACTTAACATGCAGATTAGACCGTGGCATTTGATCTAAGTTTTCTAGCTGTCACATTGCTTTGATTATTTCTAACAGCTGGGATCAGCATGTGCCATTTCAAGGTACGAAAAAGTCCCTACAATAGAACAGGCAGTTCTGAGTAAGAGTTCTTCAGCTTGCACTACTGATACTATGTACCTCAAAAAAGTCAAAGTGCACTGAAAGCACTCCAAAAGCACTTTTCTTCCTGGCTTTTCTCTAATTCCAAGCTCTGAACACTTGAGCAGTCAGCCAACAAAGTCTTCTAGCATCAGCTCCTAAATTCTACCAGGCAGGCATGTTAGGTGCCTAAGCATTTTTCTTACAGCTGGCCCTCAGAATCTGTCTGCTTTAAATGAGCAGGGCTCCAAGAGGTCCTGACATGTTTTCTTTTAAAGGATGCAATTTGCCATGGGTGTAGACACTTGTTTCTAAGTGAAGTGGGGGGGGGGGGGGGGGGGGGAAGAAACCCCCCCCCCCCCCCCCAGAGACAGCGTGAGTAGGAAAACTGATAAACCCTTAATTACAGTTAGCAAGATCAGTCCCCTGGATATGGAGCTTGCTGTTTTCTTTAGTTAAGATGCATAGGTCTTCAATGGCCTCAGCTGCTGCTTTTCCCATGGTGTCAAGGGGCTCCTGGAAAACCCTTGCGAACGCATGGGCCTTTTCTGCAACAATATCTAGATTCCTCTTTTTTTTTTTCCTGGCTGGAAGAATAACCCAAAGTAGCCTTCCCATTTTGAGCCTGGCTGAAGTTTACCTTTCTCTATTTCTCCCATTTTTTCTACCCTATTGTCCTGCTTCTCTCAAAAATGGCTTGGTCTTTCACTGTTCACAATACCCAATACCCTGCCTAAGGAGGCATAGTATAGGTCTGGCCAACTTCCTCTGCTCTGACCATTTCTTCTCTTCTGCCTCCCAAGTTTCAGAATTATCTTTGCATGAGGAGCAGCCAGATAGCCAACAGTGAGACCATGATTTTTAGTGGACTAAAAAGTCCACTAAAGCTGCTTTAGCAGCTTGAAATCCCACATCCTTGAAGCTAAAGGGTTTCTTGTTCTTCTCTTAAATACAGTTTTTCTACAGCAGAGGAAAATCCAAAGAGTTATTAGCCCATCACTTATGTTTTGTTTTTCTGTTGTAAATGATACATCATAGGGTTTGTTCTCTTCCTACAAACCCTGCAGTAGCTATATAAAACTTCCATTTTTCCAGACTGGATTACCTAAGTAATAAACAACCTACTATTGTGTACAAAATTAAACAGCATAACTTCAAGGTGTAAAAATGAAAGTCTCTTAAAGCTTTCCAATTGCTGGGAAAAAAAAGAAAAAAAAAAGTTTCAGCAATATGTGATTCAGCTTTTGCTGGCTAAAGCTTCATCTGACATCGTCTTCAGAAGAACCTTCAGCAGATCTACAGGTCATCAAGAAAAAATTAATTCCTTTATTTGACTCTGTGCTCAGCTCCCTAATTTGAGAATTTTTAATAGTTCTCTGACTCTCAAGTGGTTTCTACTGTTGTAGCTTGCACCCAAAACCCAAACTTTTGCCAAACTGCACGTATGAAGCTGTTATGCCATCCATGTTTTCCACTTGGAAGAAAAAACAATCTTAAAATCCATCTGAGATCACTGCAAAACAGCTGATACCACTCAAAAGACCACAAAAATGTGAGTGAAATGCTAAATTTTCAGTGTTCTCTGAAGGAAAAACAGGAAGATCCTTATGAAAATACTAAGTAGGAGATATTATCTTGCCTGACAAAGGCTTGCACTGCAAGACCACTAAACTAAAGAAACTGAAAATATACCCTTTAGCAATGAATAAAGTTGAAATCAATCTTAGTTGTCTTGTTTGCAAATGGAATCTGATCCTCATATTTCAAAGTAGCTGAAAATGACTCAAGACAAATTCACAAATCCAGTTACTCAACATGAGATAATGGAAATTATGGCTCTAAGACTCATGAGGGATGCTTCTGCGAAAATTTCTGGAAAGTGCTATAAAATTATGAATGATGAAACAATGGATTTCTCTAAAAGACAGCGGCTTTTTGTCTGCAGTATGTGGATGACAACATGAACATTCATGCAGAGTTCACCAGATTCTGCAATCCATTCTATAGTTGTGGCAAGATTACATCAGTAATTAGAATGTTGTGTGCGGATCTAATGGACATCCAATAGTATGGATAACACTACAACAGTGCTGTTAAAATGGCAAGCCTTGCATCAGCCTGACTACAAAAGGAAGAACTACAAGTCATTAACACTCACTACTTAGGATTTTCCTTTATCTCTGCAGGCATTTCTGCATATGTTTAACTTTTTTGGAAATACCCAAAAGGGAAGAAGGATATAAGGATTTGTTGCATACCTCACCTAGCATGTGTCCTCTATGTAGCAAGAGGAATAGCTTCACATTCTGAGACCTGCTTTGCACATGTGAAACTTTGGAGGATGTGAAGGGTACAGTGAAAGATCCCAAATTAATAGCACAGCAGCTGAGATGGGAAAGACTAATATCCTCTTTGGTACTGAATTAAGGAAGAGAATCCTAGACCTGGTAAACAACAGCACTTTTCACAGCCCTAAAAGGGCAGGATATGTTATTAGAGAAGGCCAGTTTCTTACACAAAGACATTAATTTCCTTTAGTCATCCAATTGGGATAAAAGTTACAACTTGTTTGTATCCAATGGCTTTTCACCAAAGATTACTGGAGTGCCTGAATGCAGTTACCAAAAATTAGAAGGGAGTTGTGTAAGTGTATCTGTGCTGAAGTAATTGTTTTTACAGCATCCAGTATTCAATCAATTTGAATGCACAGGCTTAGAAAATGATTCAAGGTCTTTAAACTCACATAACAACTCCAAACATAACACAAATGCAAAAACAAAATGGGCTTCAAGTGGCTGATTCTGATTTCAGCTGTAATTGCCTGATTACTCAGCCTCTTGTGTTGCAAGCCAACTGCAAACTCACAGAAAGGTCCTTGTAGTCAGTTCAGAAGTATCTTAGCTGGCTCAGCCAAGGCTGGCTTCCAGAACAGCACAGTTGATAATTCTAATGTTACCAGCCATCAGTACTGTAGGCAGGTGCAGTTTCAACACTCTCTACGATATTAAAACCAGAGCTTCAAGCCAGGATGAGACAGTTATTTCTCCAGTGTTGTATCATTTTGAAAATGAGAACAGAACCAGTGACTAATATCATACAGATGTTTGGAAGCGCTCATATCAAGAAATGGAGGATAAATATCGGTGACTAGAACTTTTGGGGGCCTGCTTATTAGTTCTTTTATTCACATTTTAAAAGCAGCCTTTTGTTTTCTTCTTACAAGCAATGCCGGTCTGTCTCCTCAGAGGCTCAGGTGGCCCTGTGAGCAGTTGCTTCATCTTTTCCTCCAGCTTTCAGCAGTAACCTACTCCACACATGCATCTATAAGGCAAGGCTCCTCTTCTTCCAGAAAACTCATGCACTCAAAAAAAATCAGCTGGCCCAAATGCTACTTACGTAGAGAAAAAGCTGCCTCTCTTCTGAACACCTATCAAGGGATGAGGACGCCTTGCCTCACCCCAGGACCTTAAACAAAGGCAGCCTGGGTTTCTCACACCTTCCCTTCTTCTAACAATAGCTTCAAGTATTTTCTTTCACCTTCCCTTATTTAACCCCTGCACAGGAAAAGTGTCCTCACTAAATTAACAAGCTCTCAAACTACAACCTTGAGCTATTAAGCAATGGAGAGTTTTCCCTTCCAGACTTAGCATTTCCTTAGGTTAGAATTTTAATCATATTTTTGAAAGGATTACAGGCCCCAGAACCTCAAATTATTTGTGCCTATGCTGGTTCTAGGCCTAAAGCATTTTAAGTTCACACATACTGAGAAAGGGACATTTCCTCAATTCTTATAAAAGCTGCAGTTATCAACAGTTAGCCTAAGTTTTACATTGAGATACTCAAATTGTTCTACAGGCCACACATTACTATTTTTAGAACCACAACGAATACTCAAAAGCTGAGATCAGAATGTCTTTCAAGGTATTTTTGTTTAAAAATACTGTTGAGTCCCTCATTCCCTGCTCAGCCTGACACTGAGGAAACTTTGAGAAAAGGCCAGACGTTTAGAAATAAGAGCATCCATTACCCACCCAATATTTCTCTCCCTGAAGGACATCCAGCTAGACCGATGCCTTGATTCTGTTTGCCAAATAGTAAATACTTAAGATATATAATGCTTGATCCCTCTGCATTCCCTAGGAACTACTTCAACATTAACAACTTCAGGAACTGATTTGTGTTCCCTCCTCCATTTCAGTAAAGAAAACAACAAATAAGAAAAATCCTCATAAAGTAGTTTGTCAGAAATATTTGGCTTTATCACCAGCACATATATTCCTATGATTTGCAAGTCTTCCTTCCCTATAAGAAGTCTGACTTCATAGTTCAGCACAGTTTGATCCAGAGATAGTTGGCATCTTTACAGTGAGTAGATAAGTAATGTGTTCATGCAATGTGACAGTAGTTACTGTGCATATAGCAGGGTAAAGTAATTGACTCTCCTGATTTATTACAAATGCTATCAACACAAAATTCACAGTAAGACTTTCATTATATTATGTTTTCTGTATAAACATCTCCATGGGTTTTGCCGATCCATTTTACATCCAAAAAAACGTAACAGCAGGGATGCATAAAATATAAATATGTCTGAGTCTGTATTTTGACTATTTCTAAGAAATATGCTTTAAGCAATTAAAGTGATAAATAGAAAAGGAAAGGAAGCTACTTCATTGTTTAAATCCAACATTTCATGCTCAAATGATTTCACAGGATCTGTCCTTCAAATTGTCTTTCCACCTACCTGGACTCCCCCCTTTCCCCAACCCCAAAGGAAATGAACTACAGACAGTTTGGGAGGGAGATAAGATTTATGTGTCTTAAACACTATAAAGACTTATTATATATTGCAGACAAAAGTTAGACAGTTCCTGCCAAAAACCCAGTCTATACATCCCTAGCTACAGACTGAGTTGGTGCCATAACCTGCAGTTTGGAATATGTTTAAATCAGGCATTACCCAAGGTACAGATCAGGTGCTTTCAACCACCCGAGAACATCTGTACTGAGTGTACCCATGCTGGTACTGCTGGCTTTACAGAACAACAGCACAATAGAAAAATTTCGTATCATCTGGTTTGTGACACCCAACCCATCTGTAACATCCAACACTCCAGGGCTTTTCTAAGACACGGACCGCTCCTCTGCTAAAAGGCATCTTCAATACAAAAAGCTTCTGTTTCAGTCTCTCTCATACAAGGTCAGATTGAAAGGGGGTCTTTCCAAGAACAAAATTGGGGGCCACACATAAAATGTGTTAATATATTCACACACCTGTCTTTGTCTTAGGTGTAGATGAAAACTGAATATTTGAAGATGTAGAAGTTTATTTAGGGTATTTACAGGAGCAAACTGACTACAGTCCTGCCCTTCTACTTGGCCTTCAAGGTGTGAAGATTCAGTCCTCAATGAGATAATTCTTTTGCCTTAATTATGGAAAACTTTACATAGTGTTTGGGTTAGATATTCAAACATCACTCCTTTGGATGGCTAGACATAAGACATTCATTAACTGAAGTGTCAAACAAGAGCAGATGAAAGTTCTATCACTAAGTATTTTTTCCAATTCCACAATTCTTTCAGCAGCTATAAGCAAACAGTAGCACTCCCGTCCATCAGGAAGAGTCTGCGGGCCAGACAGATCCCATTGGCTGCAAATCAAGATAACTCCCATAAAGATTAAAAAAAAAAAAAGTAAATTGACTCTATTCTAAAATCTTACAGACATTTGTTGGCAAAAAAAAAGTATACATACATAAAAAGCAGATTCTGAGTTTGCACATGAAAAAATATCTTGCAAATGTTTATTTTGCCAAACAGCTTTTTTTTTTCTATTCCCACCCTTAAATCTCCAGTATGCCAGCACTAATTTAAAGTATTTATTCGCAAGTTATTATTTTTAAATACAGGTAGCATACATTACTGATGATGATGATACAATTTCCTTCTAGAAAAGCAGGGCTTCCATAATCCCCACTGACTCTATCTTCAGAAAGAAGTCGTAGGACTCCTAAAAGTCTCATTCCTTCTTAATTGGGCTTGTATATATACTTTCTTACGCATATGAATAAAATACAAAGATGGTAGTTAGCTAGGAATTCCTGTAATTATGAAGAAGTCAAAAAACCCACTACTTTCCATATCTTTGTCTTTGTGATATTACCGTGCCAAAGCTTAAATTAACTCTAGCATGAGAGGTAGGAGGTCTAACTAGAAGATTTCTATATGCTTCAGAATCAAAGACTGAGCTGATAATATACAATAAAAATCCATTAGTAGATCAGAAAGGTCCTCCTTGTGGTAGGTCAATAAAGCTTACTGTGGCACAGTATAATTTATTTATGCAGCAGGTCTGGTTTAAGATTGTCAGGTTATTTTTTTAAATACTCTCAGATGATCTTCATGAATGATCACTGTTGTGTTACTCACTCTGATCTCCAGAAACAGGAGTTGCAACAAGAGATCTTATTACCCATTGTTGAAAACAAAACAAAACTCTCTTCTGCAGTGGAAGTAACTGTAGGCAGGCTAATCTCCATAGCTCCACAGGTGTCTGCCAGTGTGATCTTAAATGGCCGTCTGCCAAGCACATGTAATTTAGTCTAGACCCCAGCAGCCAAATATTTCCGTGAAAACTAGATCTATAGCAACTGCCAAACTCTTCAGCAATTGCATGGCTTACAGTATGCATATGTCCAGCAACCCATGTCTAACCTACTCAGAGATAAACTGCCTTGTTTAGGCCTAGGTCCAACAACAAAACATTCTGCTAGTGAAAACAAAACGTGACACTCAATCCTGCCTTCTCACTGGCTGATAGTGAAATACTGCCTTGCAAAGAAGTAGTTATTGCCACCATTTTAATAATGACAAAATGCTACTTTGATTCCAAAAGCTAATCCTTGGCTTGAGTGAAGTTATCTAATCTGTCTGTTGTGTCCCTTATGTTCAGAGAGGAGGTTTGTCTTTATTAGGCTGTAATACTCATAGGAAACAGCTTCCTTATCTATTCCAACAGCCAAAATTAGCACAGGCACAGAAATGGTGCTTTCATACTGGGAAATGTTATAGGGCTTATCCTCCTCAGAAACAACTATTACAGAACATTTTCTACTTCAAACTACGTGTAACATGGTAGGAAGGACAGTGACTTGCATTCATCCTCTTTCTCTCAGGCCATCACAGCTCTACTCCCTACTCTCACTAAACCAAAACCTTCCAAGCAGCAGAGCAGATGGGGAATCTGGGAGCTCCCTCCCAGGCTTCAGGCTTTCCTGAAGAACCCTAGCCCTGGCCTGCTGTCCTTAGGCCAGTGTAACTCAGTATTCACCCAACCAGAGGCCTTTATTATTCAAGTCCCCAACACAACACCTAATATTAAGTCAGACTTCAAGACAAATGCTATTGTCCTGCGTTCTCTAGAGACATCAATGAATCTGCATAAAGTCCAGGGTAGTATCAGGGTAGCTATGCCTTTTATGGGTAATGGACTGGAAGCAAGGAGATTTGGTATATCAGTCCAGGACAGGGTGCAGGACTGTTCAGAATAATGCTCTCCCTCAAGTTCCCAGTCCTCTGTAGCTGCCTCTCCTTGTGTTATACCTCAGAATGCTTTATGAACTATCCATGAAGATTTCTGAAGAGAAAGGATGAGAGAATTTTGTTCTTAAGGAAGTACATCTTCATCCAAACCTGTGCAAAAGTGGAACAGTACCACTAGGGACCAGGGTAGGTATAGGACCAGCTGCTCCAAATATTCATATAATCAAGATGTCCAAATGAAAACATGCGGTTGTAATGGTTGCCATTTCTGCTTGCTAATTTTCCCCCTGTTACTGCATACATAACTCAGCCTGCCTGACATCCTTATGTACATGACAGTTTTGCATTTGCCAGAACACTTACAAATATTTCTATGGTCAAAGTATCTCCAGGCCCCTACTGAGATGCAGTACCCTTTGTTCAGATAACATGCACAAGGCTTAAAGACAGTTCCTCCCAAAGGAATTTAAAAAAAGAAGTGGGTGAGGGAAGAAAAGAGGAGAACTGAGGCACAGCGAGTTCAAGTAACATGTTTGCAGTTGTACAGCAAGCCTGGAGAGAATTGGGAATTAAAGCCAGACCTCCCAAGGCCCAGCTCAGTGCATTAACCACTAGACCCTCTTTCCTGAAAAGCCAACTCCCACTTTCAATCGCATAGCAAATTGGAGCATTGAACTAAATATTTGGCACCAAGCATCAATACTGATGGATCACTTAATTTCCTGATACCTCAAATCATCACTACACACATCGTGGTCTCTTGCTCCACAATATATACGATACATAGTCTGTTTTCACAAAGCCACAAGTAATTGTTGCTTCATCTGTTAAGAGTATTTTGGCAGAAAAGAGGTTTTTTGTTTTGTTTTTGTTTGGAAATCCTGCCAAGAAACCCTCTTTGGTGGATAATAACACATTTAGGGACTTGTTACATTACAAGTTAAAACGAAAACTCGATTAAAAATTATATTCAACAGAATGGAGTTGGCTGAAGAATCGGAGCATCAAAGAATGGGAATCTTTCCCAGTAAGGCCAAAGTTACTGCCCAAAGTCCATGGCAAACAATGGAAGTATTCATCAGAAGTAGTGCACCTTCCCCACTGAATGTTTGCAAGAGTGTAGAAAAGCAGAGCTGGCCCTGGTATCAACAGGCTAACTCTATCTTAGAAAAAGAAATACAGTATAGAGTCAGTCACAGTGTCCACAATATATTTCAAATTTCAACTGTGCTTCATAAGATCACACAGATCATGTTTCCTAAACAACTTAAAGAGTTAGCTCACAGGGTTTCCAAAAACACTCTTTAAGGAGAAGTGAACCCCCAAGAGTTTTACATATATCCATATACATACACACAGAAATACCTAGCATAAATTTTCAAGGCTTTCAGGAGACCTTTGTACATACAATGGGCTGCCAAAATGAGCCAAAGCCCACAAAACCCAACTCTAAGAGACGGTAAATACTACCACCCTGTTTCACAGACAGCGGCTTATCACAATTGACTAACTGACCAGGGATCTGCAGGTCACTGAAAACTCTTGAGATGGTCTTCTGTCTTATTGCTGTCTTTCACTGTAATAACAAGGGAATGGTTTGTATTCAACTACATACATACAAGATAACTCTTGTTTTGGAAGTCCCCTTGGTTTAAAATGGAATCCAAGCCAGCTGCTGGTCACCAGTCACAATCAGCAGTCACCAGCATTGAGCTGCCACAGCTCTATCATCTCAGTAATCTATTCAACCCCTTTCACATTGTGGTTTCATCACAAATGCTAAAAATACTTCTCAATGCGGGTGAATTCAACAGTGAAAGGGAAAACAGACAACCATCATTTTCTGAATTTACAGAAAGGCAAAACACTCGTGCAGCTGTGTTACCTATGGGTTGGAAAGTCATTTGCTCCTCAGTGATCAGAAGAACTAAGCCTACCTCAGAGACAAAGGTGACCTTGAAGAGGAATCAGTTGGTGAAATACTATGGTCCCTTCCTAGCTGGTGACCTCTGTGAAAGGACCCTGCATCATACAAAGTCAATGTTGCATTTGGGAGCTGAAGCAAAGGATCAAGGATTGAAAGATTCATGGGAAGAAATCTACTCTCCTGCTTCTATGAGGGAAAACAAATGCTCCAAGTCTACGCAAAAAATGCAATGGATTACTGTTCTGATCCGTCAGACCTTCCATACCGATACCTGGAAGACTGAACTGCTATACTGCCATTACCACACTGCTCTGCGCATGACAGACATGTCTCAGCTTTGCTTATCCATCCTTGTGGTCAAATCACCACAGCTTAACAGCTGAGCCATTCTGTCTGTTCATGGAATAAGCATTTTTAGCCTGAAGCAGGTGTGAGATCATTCCTCTCAAATATTTTTTCCATGGTGAGCCAAACTAAGTTACATTGTCTCCCCTTTCCCACAGGCCAAGAGCACAGTAGGGGACAGTCATCGCAGTGTAGCTGGGACACGAGAATTTTTATTTTGCAAAAATGAACAACAGCTATAAAAGCAGAAGACTTTCATTGTCCCCTGTCCCTGCAAAAAACCTCAAACCTGTCTAAAAAACAAACTTGTACATTATATAGGGATGACTCTAGCCAAATAAAGTCACAATTTTAACCTGTGGTTTAAAAAAAAGAACAATTTAAGTGACCAAACCCCATTACATTATACAGAAATTCCAAGCCAACACAAAGAAGAGAAAACAAAAACCAAAGAGCATGAGCTGCTGTGAAAACTGTGGTTGTAGTATCTGAGCACTTTTTCAGTGAAAGATCAGGGCTAGTTCTTCACAGCTGTGTCCTAAATGGCAGAAGACACAGCTCTTAAACATGTAACACCTGAACAGCCACTGGTCTGTTCTAGTCCCAGCTCTCTGCCATTTCATTTCTTTTCTTTTTTCTTCTCCCCCCCCCCCAAACTGACTTTATAGCAATTGAACAATTTTCTTAGCCCTGACTGCATGCTGCAAACTTTGGTGCTACAACATGGACATTACGACTTTAATAAAACTAGAAGCAGCTAATGGTTAACAATAAAAAATAATATTTTTCCTTCAAGCAATTAAATTGTAATATAGGGCTCTCTAATTCCTTCCTGTCTGGTCCCATGGGCCTAAGAATAAGGCAACATAAGAAATAAATAATGTGTTGCTGTTACACTGTTTCAACCAAATCTTAAAGTCTCTACAGGAGAAATACTGTCTCCCTCATTAATTCTGAAATCTCTTTTATGGTTTCATATATCAAGTTACCTTTCTGCTAACCTTTTATTTATATGCTAGTTTACTACATTATGTTTCCAATTCAGCATTGTTTTAATGAGTAATTTGGCTTTGATAAATCCACAACATCACAGAAATTCATGTTACATTTAGCCCAGCAAACACTCCAAAATAAGCGGAGAGCCAAGATTCAAAGGGCCTGCAATATTTTGCAACTGCACCTTAATGTTAGTTTGTTTTTATTTATTCCATTCCAAATGCAAATAGCTTCCCAGCTCACTTTAACAAAGAAGTACTAGCAGCAGACAAGAAAGGGATTATGTTAGAAGGAAGGAAGAGTTCAGGAAGAATTTAGACATGAGTATTAAAATATTGAGAGTCTGATTTCTAAATCAGACCCTGAATAGCATATGTGGAACGAAAGAAACAATTCCAAACCTGCAATTTAACATAATTTGGGACTCTGCTTAATCTACTATTAGGGAAGCAGTAGATGGTCTGGCCAAGATCAGCATTTCAGTGCTAGGTGCTGTATGAACAGATGCAGCCCTCTTCTAAATAATTTTATGCAATCTGGATGGTAGTTACATACGGATATCAGAAAGCTCTATGACCAAAACAGCAGCTTTGCAAGTCTACAAAGTAATTTATAAACATTTGCAAGATTGCACTTATGTGAAAGAACTATGTAATGTACAGAGAATGAAAGGGAAACCTCAAATAATGTAGTGGAAATGCCACCATTACATAAAAAAAGTCTTGCACAGGGATCTCAAGCAATAGAAGAAATCTGTACCTTACGCTGAAATCAGTGGAAGTAAAAGGGCAAGATGGGGAAAGCTTCAAAGTGTCTACTGGACTAAAAGGAGATGAGAAACCCTCAAATAAAAGCAGGTTTGGGGTTTTTTAAAAGAGCTGTGAGATTTAACTCAGAAACTAACCTCAGGTTGAACCCAGGGACTACAGGCTTGTGGTTCTGCTTTCACCACACAATTTCTTCAGGGTTCTTCTACCAGCCAGCATGGCTTGTCCATCCTAAGCCTTGAACTCTCAGCTAATCATCCTAGACAGGAGACACACTTGATCTCATTTACTGTCCCCACCAGGGACAGGCATTTCAATGAGAAATGTCCCCCTCATGACACCTGGGTTGCAAGTCTCCCTGACATTATTACTGAACCTGCATCATGAAGAGTCGGAGAAGCTGCTCAATGCATCACCTCTGCTCCAAAAAAATGGCAAATAAACTATAAGAAAGTACATGTTAATTCCCTAATACTGTAAAAATATCATTATCACAATTCAAATTGGGATGGGAAAAAAAAAAATCTTTGGTTCAGTTTCTTTTTTTAACCTGATATATTACTCTTGCTGGAGTACGTGAAAATCACACAGTTATGAAAGCATAAACAGCACTAAGGAGAAAGAGTCTGTCTTCCCATTTCAGAGGAACGACATTAGGATACAGATCCTAAGGCACCAACTTAATGAAAAGATGAAGTTTTTCAGTGTTGGCAGACATTTAAAGTACATGCCTGAAATGAGTGTGTGTTAACCAGCTTAGTTTTGCTTCAGAGAACTCTTCTGTCTGGTAAGACTCCCTAGTGTTTTACAATAACACACGTGCTCCCACACCCATACACACTACTATCATCTTCAGTGATGATGCGTGTCCTGGAAATACTAGTTGTTGTAGCTCCAGGCCCTGCATTTTATGAGCTTTGAGTAATTCTTAGCATTCAAAAACTTCATTCCAAAGGAGAAGAATAACAAAGTTTAAAAAAAAAAAAAAAGGATGGGTAGTAGTTGGCATGAACAGAAATGGGCACCAGAAATTTCTTTCTTCCTGCAAATAGTTTTGGTTGCACTTACAGGCTGCTGCATTCAATAGCTTCATCAATTCCACATTATGTGAAATGCTGCCTTTGACCACTCTTCTCAGAAGTGGAGCTCTAAGGATTTCTGGGTTACAATATTTATTTATATCCATTGCTCTTGGACCACATAATCTCCCCTCAGTCATTAAGCATTTTATAAAAGCAGGTAAGTATTACTAGCCTCATTCTGCAAGCAGTGAGCCCAAGGCATGGAGAAGTTACTCAACTCATTCGAGATCATAACGATGAGCCAAGGCAGAGTCAGGCCCCAAGCTCAGACATGCCACACAGCAACGTTGCTAGACTTCAGAGCTGTAACCAGGGATAGATGTCATTCACTTAAGTTCATAATAAATTTTACTGGACTTAAGAGGCAAAATGAAAATGCTAAATTAAGAATTCAGTCTTGTAAACATGGCCCGTGAGGCATTCCCAGGGAAGTCTCCGATCCACATCTGAGAGAGGCAGTGATGCTGTCAACTGGCTACAGCTCTTATACTCAGTCAAACCACAACATATGTGCAAAAAATTTAGCCCTTATCCAACCTAAGAATCCTAATCCGATGCATCCAACACACTTCACAGCCAGGAAAGTCCAGGCTCACTAATAACACACTTGTGCAAGTAGACCTGTGAAGCAAACAAAACTACTCAGGTACATAAGGACAACATAGTGGCACATAAGATTGATCTTTTCAAAACTGAAGTAACTGATTTCCAAAACATTTTCTAAAATTAAGACTATCACTGGAAATTATTAAATGTGAGGACATTTCATACACACTGAATTATGTCTCCATTTATACAGCATCAGTCTCATAAATTTATTTTCATTTAAAATTTTAAAAAGAACAATATTCACTTTTTGTCTTCCTTCTCCCTCTGCTTCTCAGTTACAAGAGTTTGCTTATGAATGCAGAGAAGAGACAAGAATATAATGGAGCTGCTTTTTAAGAGAGAATTATTTGCTGCTGCTTTTCAAAACTGTTACTGTTGCAGTAAAATGTAGGACACTTCAGTATCTTCGCATCACAGTAAAGATTATTTATATTATACATCATATATATTTTGTACATATTAATAAATAAGTATATAAACATATGTACTACAATACACACTGAACTATTTAGATAAAACATATGTCATAATGGACAATGTATTAAACCGCACAGAGCTGAACAGAATTGTTTCTGTTTCATTGTTTCTGTTTCATGAAGTGTTTATTTCACTCCATGAAACTGTTTTTCCCTGTTCTTCTCAGCTGGGGCTCATACTGATATCACTCTCACCACCAAAACTGTTTCTACAAAATGCTCTATTGAAGCCTGAGTTATAATATCACGGTTTAATCAGCCCTAACCTGACTAGTTTAATGAGGAACAATCGTATAAGTAGGAAAATGATTTATCTTGGGACTGTAAACAGATAGTTTTAGTTAATTTTTTCCAGATGGCTTCAAAATATGAAAATTGGCCAAACCTTTTACCTACCTACTAAAAGGGTTTGGATACCTTCCCTGGCTACTTCATAAAAAGAACATGTTGTATACACTCTATAGGGCATGATACTCTCCATTGCTGGCCACCAGCACAGGGATATAATTAATCAGTATTAGCTGATATGTTTTTCTTTCCCTTTATGTTAGAAAGGCAGATTAAACACAAACTTCTTATACCCTTTGGATTTGATGATATTCCCTTCTTTTCTTTGATCCAGGAAGCTCTAATGGTGGGGAATGGAGCGCTCCTACCGTAGCAGGACAGAGAGCTGGGATAATGCTAGTGTAGGTACATGGGCATGTATTTGTGTGTATATATATATCTAGCATAGCGCTATGAACATGCTTGATAATAAGGACTCAAATATGGCTGTTTCTTACCATCTGTAAGGAACCACAAAAGCAGTAGTACATGTTAGACATGGCCTTTACCTCAGTGGTATCTAGAGCTCAGTTACCCCGTGTTGACCACACTCCCTGCGGCTGTCTGTGCTCATCAACTGCGTTTCCTTGGAATTATCCTCTCAAAGAATGTCCCTCTTTACAAGGACCGAACAACACAGCTAAAAGGTCATACTTACTTCCCAACCACCAGCCAGGGAGATCTCAAGGTATGATTTGGCCATTAGAGGCATCTTCTAAAGACCTCCTGCCCATCCTGTTTAGCTTCCTTCAGCAATGCCCCAGCACCCCCACAGGAAGGAGATGCAGAAACACAAATCAGCAGTAAGCAAAAAGAATGCACAAAGAAAAATCCACAGGTTGAAGAAGAATAACCACTCTGGCAAAGCATGGCAGGACAGAGCAAAGGAAGTAGAGAAGGTGAGGGAGCCAGCAAGCACCTTTTCAGTAGGAAGCCACGTTGAAAGGAAAGCTATAACCACAGCTATAGCTGGGCTTCCTCCCCAGCAGCTTGGTACCAACAGTTTGACTCCAAGGATAATGCTTTTATGAGAGAGGAAATCATTAATAGCACAACTGGTTTTCCTAGTGAAGCAACATCTGTTGGAGCTGAAGAAATGTAGGTTTCCTTCAACTTACACAGATTTAAAAATAAAAAAAAAATTAAAAATCTAATTCAAGAGGAGGATTTCTAGATCCAGTTCCTGCACTATTGCTAGCACCACTATATGAAATTCCAAATGAATTTTGCTGACAGAAGAAGCCTAGTTTAGCAAACAAGACAGAGTTTAAACATCAAGAAGAGGGCTGTGAAAGACAATAAGCATTAGGATAGAGGTGACACAGAATATCTGTTCTTGGCAACATATAAGAACAGGCTTGGCAAAGATCTACCAGAAGTGGTGTGGGGAGTGATGGTCCTGGCTGGGGAAAGGAGGATGTCTGTCACCTCTTAAGTGCTGGCCATCATCACCAGCCATATTACAGAATCACAGAATCACAGAATTGTGGTGGTTGGAAGGGACCTCAGAGATCATCGAGTCCAACCACAAAAAAAAAA
>JAOTQQ010000004.1:28520666-28558920 GCA_026546715.1 Gallinago undulata
TCCCCAGTTTGCCAGGACTGTTGGTAGATGATGGAAAGTGGCTCTGCAAGCACTTCTGCCAGTTCCCTCAGAACCCTTGGGTGAATCCCATCTGGGCCCATAGACTTGTTTATGTCAAGGTTTTGGAGCAGGTGATTAAAAGTGCTATTTTTCCAGGAGAAGCTGGCAACTCAGCTACAAGGGCACAGAGTTGTGAAGCCCTCACAAAGCTTAGGGGTACCACTACTAGTATAAACCAACACAATAAATACTCTTCTACCTGCCCTTCACATTCAGCATCTGGTTTCCCATTTCAAGATACCATCTTTCTAGAAGTGATGTTTTTCTAATTTATGTACAACTGAAGGACTAAGCTGCATTTTCTTCAATATCATCCATTTTCTCCACCACCCCCACTTTTTCTTTTGCAAAACTATTGTGCTTCTCTGATCTGTATACATTTCCAAAAAAAAAAAACCCAAAACATTCCCGTTCTTTTCAGTCTCAATCTACTTTTTTTAAATCTCTGATCTATTATTCAAACCATTTTCAAAGCCTTCAAAAATTCTGCTAAATCCTTTAGGATGCAAAAGATTAATATAACAACATTATATTACTTCCAGTGCTATTTTCTATTTTCTTCATTCTCTAACATCTGTTGTTTTGGCTTATGCCATTTGGTTAAGGAAGGAGGGCTGAAATCTCTACAAGAAAACATCTGCAATATGAAGTTCTTCACTTTCTAATAGGAGAGAAGGCTTATTCTAAAACTCCAGGTAGGTAGGGATATTTTAGCGAGAGAGCTGGAAAACGGGAAAAAAAAAAAAAGAGGTAATTTCCAGTGGACTTGTTGGAAAGCAGAAGTGTACTTTAGCTAACAGATTTTCAAACACAACTTGCTCTGATGATACTAGATGCAAGGTCCTGCTTTCAGTCAAATTAAATCGCACAACACTTTATAAAAACACCTGTGTTCACAGAAAACTGTATTTCTTCTATAGCTTTCTCATTTTGCAAATATTTTTACTTATCTATCCTGAGAAGTACAAATGAAAGCAAATCATAAATATGCGCACAATTTGCATTCCTTCCCTGTAGAAGATATTGAATCATTTTATTCATTTAAATATTTGAAACTTCTCATTTTAACACACTTTTACTGTATCTCATCCAGAAAAGATATTGCTTTTAAATGAAAAGTAAACATCTATTAATTTGGCACAAGTCTTTCAGTTAAGATGACATGGTTACAGGAAGGAGGTGAATATTGTACAACAGTATGTAATTTTACTTTGTTGTCATAAAATCTATTCTTATAATTTTCTTATATTTGTAGTGAATGGTGCTTCTAAGAGTCTAAGATGATATGAAATGACAATGCAATATAAACCAGCTTATGAACTCAAGGCCATCTTCACATGCAGCAATTTGTTCTAGAGAAGATGCATATTTGAGAAGGATCCGGGTTACCACAAATGCCAAGTAAAAATGCTGCACCAGGCCAGAAGGTGTCCTTAGATACATCACATGGCAGAAATCAGTAGAACTATTCCAGATTTGCACCTGTGTAACAGAAAGCAGAACACAGATACCTGCTTTCCCTTTAGACTTAATATTCAGTAAGACAAGAAAACAAATTCAAGCTGTTCCCACTCCTTATGTTTAACAAAATCCTATAATTGCTCTCCACAGGAAATACTTAGGGGATACTCTAATACTGACATGCCAAATATTACACAGGGTGATTCCCTATTACCAAGAGCTCTGCACAAAACCCCAGGTATCAAGGTGGGGACAAGCAGCTCCATCTGACTCCTGCTGACTTACACAATTTGCACCCATATAAGCAGAGTTTAGAGCATGTTTACAGAGCAGTTTTCAGCAGCGTCAAAGGCTGCTTGCACAGATCTGCTGACTTGGAATCCTGAAGCATACAGAATGCATGTAGAGCCAACAGTAAAAGCAGTAGGCCATAAAGGGTCACAAGTTCTTAAGCAGAACTGAATAAATTCACTTGAAAGACCAGAAATACGAGGTGGCCTGTGGCTCACAAAGGGAGAAAAACAAAACTCAAACTTTCCAAAGAGCAAAAGCTTATTAATCTTTTTCTGCTCAGCTTCTAAAGTTTTATAACCACATATCTCACCTATAAATACTCAGTCTAAGACCAATGTGTCTTGTTCCGTGTAAACTCCCCAATCAATGCTGCCTCCTTTTCTATTAATCCACCCTTTAAAATACGTTCTTTTATCAGGTTTTAATGTCTAACATGATTTAATCAGGAACACATGCCTCATAAATATCATCTGTCATGTTCCATTAGTTTCATGTGGAAAAGTACAAGTCAATAAACAAAGGTTGTGCCATAAATCTGCCTTGAACACATTATACCTCAAATAAGAAAATAAAAACATGTGTGTCCTTTGACCTGGATATTCTTAAAATGGAACTTCAGGTATTGTCTTATGCCTTTAAAAATGTCTAAAGCATTCACAATTAATTGCGTACCTAAGCAATTTCAATTTACATAATGTTGATATGGAGACGGTGATTAAATAAGCACTATGCCTTTAAGGCACCTGTTAAATAACATCACTGCCTCTGGGTTAAAAATGATATCCTGGACTGCACAATGAAAACCAGGTCTCTCCACCATGAAACTCCGCTGTAAAAATCCTTCATAACTCAGTGGAGCCATTGGGTCCGGTTATTAAAAGCAAGAAGGGAAGAAACGAAAAAGAAGGGGGGGGGAAGCACCTTCTCTTGTGCCCTGCATGGAAATATGGCTGCTGTAAACACCAGTAAGTCCAAACAGCACAGACAGAATCCCAGTGAGATCTCTTCAGCACCTCCACTCTGGTGTTGGTGGGCACTAGTTTGTCACCAGCTCTCTGACTGTCCAAGTACTCAAATAATATGAGGTACTCGGTTTTGGTACTGACACCAATGATCAAATTTGATGCTTGGGTCATTTGGAAATTTTTATTTAAGGAAATTCCCGGCCTTTCCAGAGTTGCAGGCCACGGTCAGAGCCTTCAGCTTTTCCTTCTCTTTATGGCACACAGTAGTAGTCTGTGGCTTTTGGTATTTTCCACTAATGATCTCCGTTTGTTATAGGCTGTTGGGAAGTGCTTTGTGGCTTGTGGGTGGTGTGGGACAGATGCTCCATGGACTAAGCGTCAATTGCCTGCAATAGCAACAAACTGGATTCGATTGTCCATGTGGTCCTTCCCAGTTCCTTGTCCATCCCCCAGAACCTTTCTGAGCAGCATGGTGCCTGGTGTGCCCTACAGCTGGATGACTTGCTAGGTGGCTCGCTCAATTTAGCTCTGCCAGAAGCAATATTCTTTTCCTGAGGTCCCACTGACCTCTGAAGGGTCTGGAAAGCAATGAACCGCTCTGATTCCTGTCTATAAACAGGGAAGCAGGACTAGCAACAACTCTAGAGTTCTTGTGAAATCTGAGGAACAAGAAACTCACAACTCAATAGTTCCGTTTTGAAGCTTTAAAAAGAAAATAAAGAATATCTGGTTTGTCCCTTAATTACCACTCTGATTACCCCCCCACTTATTTCCTGTAGGTCCCATTTCACCTTTCTGTGCAGATGGACTCATGTCCCAAGTAGTTGATCCCCATTGGTTTCTAATTTTTTCCTGTTCCTCTTGTCTTTTCCCAGTGTTGCCTCCCTTCCATGTTCAGTCCCACCTTCATCTTCTCTTAATCCTTCAGCCACCAACTGGTTGGTCTAGGATATACATAGACACAGATGGTCTAGGTGCCCTGATCTGTTCATCATTCACCTCTCAGAAGGAAATGGGTCAACACTGTCTCTCCCTGCCCAGCATTTGCTCCTATGGTGAAGAGCTGAAGTTAACATGGAACAGTTTTATGCAAGTCCTCACACAGAGTTTTCTAGATTTCGCTCCTTCTTCTCAAATGTTCTCCTCTGAAATGGGAGCTGCATGTCTACAATCTGAGTAACTCACTTGTTTCTCTGCCTCTGGATTTGGAATTACAGGATGCTACTGCTAGTCAGGAACTAGTAGAGTACAGCACTACAACTGCTCAAGGAACATCAACATGCCTTAGGACACATTGCTGTGCTTACATGTGTACAGCAGCAAGCAGACCTCGGCTTCTGATGCCCTCATAGCACCACTGGGCTGTGTTTGTGTCTGGGACATACACCTACTCATGGAATTCCTTGGGGTTCCCAGTCACACCTTCCTGGTACCAGTCAGGTCAGTCCCACTGCAGGTCAGCCAAAGGTGCGACTGGGTTTTGTGGGGATGGGAAGAGGCCATGTGATGAAAACACAGGAGGAAGATGACAGCAGACAGTTAGGGGAGGAGTCAAGCAAGCAAATCTCACATTCAGCCACTGGTACTCATGAGGCTGGCGTCTCACATAAAGTCATAAAAGTATCCCAGTACCACAAAACTCCTGCAGTATCACTGAGCATCACTAACGACTTTATCTGCAAATAATCAAAATAGACTTAAAGCACTGCTGTTGTGAGTCTCTGCAAGGAAGGGGCTGACAAGGAGGATTCCTGTCACCACAGGAACTTCCCCACTCTCACATCACTCAGTTGGTAGCAGTAGCAGACCTGTGGGCCCATATTAAAACTGTGACTTTCACAGCACAAGACTAAGACAGCACCCAGTAGGGTGATCAGCATCACACCACCCAGCACAGAAACCCTCACAGCACCCTGATGCAGCCTTTCCCAAGTCAGAGTTTAGAGAAGCAGCCCAAATACCTGGGCAGTGACTCAGACCTCTGGAGCGTCTCACAGGACACACTGGGAGCAAAGAGAGTGTTTTATTTTATATGCTAAGTGAGAGGACACTTCATTTTCTCAGTGCCAGAGACAGAATCAGTGTACGGTACACAGTTCCCAAGTGGTTACTCCCAGGCTACATCTAACCTGGCTGAACACCAGGACCTTTTGCTGGCAGAGGAACAAATTTCTTCCAATAACCTGCACTAATTACAGCTGCTCCCAGGGCCCTTATAAACATCGGGGTCCACTTTCCAGCTCTTGTGTTTCCTTTTCTTTCAATAACAAAATTTTAAAAAGAAAGCTAGTTTTCTGGGTCAGAAGACTCTACGCATCAGAACAGATTGATAGGGAAGTCATAATACTTGTAATTCCCTGAGATTTTTTATCTTACACATCTCAGACGGACTCCTATGGTATCACCTGGCAAGGAGCCAAAGGAGCTCTGCTACTAAACCAGCATGATAAGATCAGCACTGAGTGGAGGAAACGCCAACAAAAATCTCCTAGTTTTCCCTGGATTTTCATCCAAACAAATGAGTATGTCACTTTAGTTCCCCCCTCAACGAAGTCTCAGTGCTTGACGGTCAGCCCCATCCTCCTTCAGTAATACTAAATGAATAAAAGAGCAGTGCATTTGCTCTGAGTTTCTTGCCCACCCACCCCACTGCTTGTCTGTGAGGCCTCAGCTCCTTGGTGGAACAGTAGATTACCACATGGCATAGCTCTCTGCATCATGTGCTAGAACTCATGATGGGAAGAATACAAAAATCAATATTATTGCACCACTTCCAGAAGATGCCATAAAAGGAGACCCACAGAAAGTATGAACTATGGAACATTCAACACCAGAAGACTAAGTACCAGATCCAGGGAGGTATTTGGGCATTGAATTTCCACTGACATCAATGGGAATTAGGTGTCTAAACACCTCTTTGTATCAGACCTTCAGTAGAGCAACTTTAAGGCTTGCTTTTTCAGTGGTTGTACAGTTCCTACAAACTCTTCAGCACCTCCTTTGAGGAGCAAGTTCTTCAAAGGAATGCCTAGGAGACTCATCAGAGTCATCTTGCCTGAAAACAACCATCCAGTTCTCAAAGGAAACAGACTGTACCTGATAAGTACATGAAAAAACCCCACCTTTTACAACATTGTTCAGGTGTCACTGGTTGAGTTCCTAGGAGCCATTTAACTCTCTGAATCTCTAAGGCAGGATCCTGTCTCTACTACCAGACTTACGGAGTTGAGATATGATAGGAGGCATCCAACAGTGATTGCATTGTGTAAGAATACCTGACAGACATTAGCTGTTAAACTTACAGATTGTTTTCAATTAACACAGGCATCGCTGAAAATCACTAGCTCTTAAAACAAAATAACAAAAAAAAATCCCAAGAAACCTGTCCACAATAACATAAACAAAGAAACTGCACATGCTCTTAGTGGGCACCAAAGGGCAATCACTTGCCCCGTTCAGAAATATAAATCAAAGATACCACCCAAAGGGAAGGGAAAGGAAAAAAAGGCCCTTGTGATGACAGTTCAGATTGAAATTAATTTGCCCACTTGCAGAAATTCTGAAAGTGTTTGCTCTTGATTTTTCATCCCTACCACATGGCAGCTGCTTTTTTCCAAAGCACACACTTGCACTGTCGTGGGCTGTTGGAGTAAGACAGCCAACATTGGAAATAGACATGTCCCGCGGTGGCATGGCAAGCAATGGGCACAGCAGCCACACCACAGGGTGCGCGGAGTCGTAAGTACATACACAGACACAGGCTTGTGTCTGGCGCAGGGACTGACAGAGGGGGAAGGTGTCACAAATATAAATCTCAGGCCAGGGAGCCAAAGAACTCAACCAAATTTTAGTCACATGGGTATCTCTCAGTTTCCCTTGGCTGCCTCGATCAACTGTGGCCCAACATTGTAAAACCTGCCCACAGCTGCTCTGCTCACCCCCAACTCGATGTTTCACACTGTGACTTTATGCAGGCTTGTTTGGGTCTAACAAGGTCCTTATTTTTCTACAATGCAGGAAATAAGGAAACCAGCCATCAATTATTAGAAGCGCAGCAGATCTGAGCTGCGTGGCTGTAAAACAGATTTTTCTTTAATGAAACTGAGCTGGCATTTGCCAGAAATAACAAGTGCCCAAGACCAAAATGTAAATCAAAACTAAAGGAGAGTTTTCAAAACTTTGAATCATTGGTAGCAACAGACAAGCTCAGGAGGAGGTTGGTATGATTTTGGAATGTCTTAAAAATGTGTGACTAATATGACTTCTAAAGACATTATTTGTGAGTTAGTATTTCAGTCTCCCCACAGAAAGAAAACATCATGACTAGAGAGGGCCACAATGTTTGCTGTAATAACTGTGTTAGTATGTCACTATTGCTGTGTTAGGAAGGAGGCTAAGAGCCTGTGTTTTCATTTCAGAAAGAAAAGAAAGAGAAGATGTTAATGTTGTAAACCATCAGTGCTTGGTAAGAGAAGGAAGATCACAGCTGTTGCCCTTTCCCCACGTGTCCAGGTTTTAAACCCAGCATTTGGTTTTAGTTGGTCTCAGCCCAGGTCCTAGGAGACAGTAGGTTCCATCACAACATCTCTGGATAGAGACTAGTCTAGTCAAGGAGGAGTGGTGCTGTTTGCTGAAGAGAGACATAACAAGAGGAAAGAAAGGGCGGGTTTGGAGGAAACATCAGTTGCCAGTGACAGCATTACCATAATTACTATCAAAACTGTCTGACTGTGGTGTGGTAATGCTGCTTCTTCCCCAGCCTGCCCCCTACTCTTTTGTCATGAAAACAAGAACAACGTCCTAAATTTGGCACCAGTATGGATGCTAGGCCCACGGAGTGCAATACAGAGGGCACATGAAGAGCACCAGGTCTGGCAGCAGGAGATGGCCTGGAGTCCAATCTTTTCCAGACTGCAAATGGAGCTGTTGGGATGGTCCAGCTTGTTCGTCTAGTGATTTTACCACTGAATGTAATTGTCCATGGTTGAAATTAATCATTTCTTCCATAGGGACACCCAAACCTGGCTCAGCAACTTGAAGTCCCAGTGGATTTATCACATCCTTTGCTAAGCTGTGCCAGGGTTAATTATCCTTGCAGTCAAAAACCTGAGTCTTCCTTTTTGGTTTGATCTTTTTCAGTTTCCAGCCATGAGATGCCATTCTGCATTCACTTGCAACCAAAAGAACCCTCAAATATCACATATTTTCTCCTCTGGTGCATATATGGAACAGAACAGACTGCCTCTAACCTTCCATTAGTCCATCAGTACCACATATGGGTTGGCATCTTCCGGTTCTTCTCCAAATCCTTTGATTTTTCAAAGCCATTTAAGAAAGTTTGAGCATTAATCTATCTTCCTGCACCTAAAGCGATGCTTAAAAGAAAGAACATCACTTCCCTATGCTTTTTAATAATGTATCACATCACCTTGTACCCCATTAGAAACATATTTTCTCTTACTAATTGAATACAGCACCCCAGTTCTTTTCAGATTCACTGCTTTCCAAGAAATACAGCCTCCCATATATGCATACAATTTCTATCTTACATGCCAAGGTACAGTCTCATGTGTTCGACCGTATAAAAATATTGTCATCATTGCTCGAGAAATCCATATCACACGCCAGTCACTTCCTAAATTTTTTTTACTATTCCCTTAATCTGAAGCAACAGAAAAACTTTACTGACAGTGGTTTTCTGCTTTCTGTCAGGACTTCAATCTATCAGTCTTTCAGTCCCTATAGTCTATCTATTAGATAACACTGGGAACAAAACACAAACTTTCAGATTTGTATATAAAATACTGTCACTGTACAAAATATTGTTTGTTATGCATCTCAGTTGCTACAAATAAATCGGCTTTACTCCATTCAAAAGGCAACATTATTGTTTTCTATACTGTTTTTCTGCCATCAACATTGGATGTGACAATTCAAAATGAATCCTAGAAGCTTAAGTCTAATCCACCAACACATTTACTTCTGCCAGCCTCACTCACAGGCTTGCTATAAAACAAGAAAAAGCTTGAGCTCTTAAGAACCAGAACAGCTTCCTTCAGCTGCTATGTTAATGCAGATTTCCATCACAATACATCCCCAGTTCTAAACAATCTAAACTCCACCTGGACCATAATGGATGTAGATATGACCAACAACTAAAGGTCCAGTAGTGCTGGAGGACTTCTGCATGGTCAGTTAATTTTCATATTTGGAAAACAGGATGCATTGAGAATGAATAATAATAATAAGTCAATGTGAGCCTAATTCAGTATCAATAAGGCTATTTCCTTCTTCAGAACAATGGTTGGCATTTTCTATCCCCAACAGGCAATCGTTTGTTAGCAATGGCATGTCCCCAGAATGCCACAGAACATTTCACAACTGCTTTGCACATAAAAATCAATCATTTTCCATGCCCAGTTGTCCCACCACTGGCTCTCCCAACTGCTGCTCTTAGAGCCCTTCACTCAGACTGTTTTTTATTGTATGCCTTCTTGGTGTTTTCTTGACAAACAAATGAGTGGCCAGAAACACCAACATTAGACAAGGAGGGATTTGAACTTTGTTCTGTAAATCAGAGAGGATCGAAGCCTGGACTGTTCCAGCTTGAGGAACCTTTTGTAACTCCTTACAGTGCCTAAGCAGTTGAGTGTGGGAATTAAAAATGTCACAGGAGAGACAGTCAGGCCCAAAGAGTTAAATCCCACAGTAGGATTTCCATCCAGTCTGTCTTTACAAACTCCAGTGACAACTCACAGCCTGCTTGGGCACCATATGTCAAAAGCTAAGTATACTCCCAGTTAATATCTTTCCTAGTGTCAAGCCCACATAATCCCTCTGGAAGAATAAACCAATGTAGAAGAGACAAAAGGTGCTGAATATCAGGTAAATTTCATTCCAACAGGGAAAACCTACAGCCACACTCAACTTCAGAAAGGATGCAATAGGAGACTTTCTTCCATACTATCAAAACAACACTGGTGTCTCTGAGGGATGTGTGGGCACTATGCACACAAATTATAACTCTCATCTATAAATCACTGGATTCCATGTTTAGAAGGTCCTTGTCATATCTAGCAAATAATCTAAATCTAGGTTCATCATCAAACTAGCAAATGCTGTAGTCAGGAGCCTTCACACTGGAAGCTGTATTCAATCTTCCAGATTGTTTTCTCTAGTGGTAGTTAGCATCATAATTCATTTTTACCTGAATGCCAGTTGGTTATAAGATGAAGCTATTTTTCACCATATTTCTTCTCAAATCTCACATTATCTAGGCTCTGAAACTTCTGTTTCAGAGAAACAGCCTCCCTGTCACTTCAGAGTGACTGCTTGCTGCCGAAACATCTACCACATGCATAAAACATCTTTATCACCTCTAATGTTTACTGTTCTTAATTTTCAAGTCTCCCGGCAATTTCTCCAGCAGCTAATAAAAACTCTATTGTTGGCATTAACACTAACTCTTAGCAAGGAAAGTTCCCCAGGCAGGTTAGGCCCATTTTGAGAAACTTAACCTGGGTACCCCTGAAGCAGCAACCCTCTCCAAAACACCAGTGTTTTCACTCAAACTTGCCAACTAAACTGTACTTGTAGCCAACGTCATCATGCATTTGGGCTCAAAACACCACTGATGATTAGTCATGCCAATGGTTTGCTCTCGCTTTCTAGATTTTGGTCCCCTTTATATTGGCTTTCTAATCTTGCAAAATATATGCACTTGTAATTGTGGTAGCGGCAAACTTATAAGCAAATAGGCATAAAAGCGAATTTTGACAAAGCAGTCCGAGTATTCATGCCAGTAATCTCTGCCTAACAGCTTCTGACAGGATGCAGTAAGAGAGAGGAGATATCATATGAATAATGTTTCCAATAAAAGCCAGACAAACCCTGACAGATTTTGAGTATTTACAAATTCAACAGACTTACACCAGTTGCCATACTTCCACATATTTAGCCCACAAATTCAAGTAAATTACAACACTTTACATATATTTTAAAATAAGCCAACAGCAAAGTTGCACAAAGTAAAAGACAGAGGCCAGAAGGCTGAAGAGTAGAAAGAATAAGTTATTGAGACTCAAGGGCAGGGAAAGAGCAAGTGGGCTCTAGGGGTAAACATCCCCTTAAATTTCCTGCATACCCATTCAAATCAGAGATGCCGAAATGCATGGGGATCTTTGTTTTGAAAAAAGAACCATTCACACACAAAGTCTGTTGCTTATCCCCACAAAAATATGACAAGTCAGCAAACCTTATCGAATAGCTCAAGAACTCAAAGGAAAAGAATATAAGCCAATTTGTGGTGAGTTGGCAAAAGGAAAAATAAGAAGCAAACACGTTCAGATTAAAAATGTGAGACATCTTTTTCTTTTGCCAAGTGAACTGAGTACATACTTACAGGACAAACTACTATGCATTAGCCCTGCAGGGCTCAAGTCTGTCTCCTTTTTATCCACTCTTGGTTTTAAAATGGCATCACTTCAGATTTGCACCAGAGCTAGGGATAATGGAACCAGGCCAGCTCAGTCTCAGTTGAACATAAACCAGCTCTAGTGACTTCAAGGAAACTGAACATTACAACAATCAGATATCCAGAAAGGAGGTATTTAGTGTTGCTTTTTCTTCTTCAAGTCCTGGGAGACATTCTCAGCTGCATGCAAAATCTGTTCTGGCAGATTGGTGAGGATCTCATGAACCTTGTTATAGCTACCTGCACCTCTATCCCTGGGGGCATACAATCCATCGAGTGATTTCTGCCTCGAGAACAGCAGTAAGAGAGTTTTCCATCTGCTGGGAGGCATGAGCAAGCCTGAAGTTGCTTCCTCCAGCAAACCGGGGAGGGGAGAGATTTTTCTCCCAGGAGGCACTTAATATTCACTATAAGGGTGGTGAGACACTGCAATAGGTTGCCCAAAAAGTTGTGGAGGCCCCATCCCTGGGGATGTTCATGGCCACGTTGAATGGGGTTTTGAGCAACCTGGTCTAGTGGATGATCTTTAAGGTCCCTTCCAACCTAAACCATTCTATGATTCTATTTCCAACACAGCTGCCTTAATGTAGCCTCCTTTCCCTCACCTCAGCATGTCAAGCACTAAAATAAATGGGAGAATTTGTTCCTCAGCAACAATTCTGCAACTGGCAGCATAAACCAGTAAGAAGCCTGACTAAAACATTCCGTTAAAAACCTTACTCTCCCAAAGACAACAAATATGTATTTGTGCACTTTTCACCACTCGCACTTGAGGAAACTTAACTACAAGAGTGAGCACCATGTACTTCAAAGCAAAGGGAGAAATCTGGTCCACCTGCAAACTGTGTAGAGGGGGTGCAGCCACATTCAAGCAAGCACCATCCCAAGCTGAGACAGCCACACTTTGCAGTGCAGCATCCTGCCATAACACCAGATCAGATCACAAACACAGCACAGCCACATCACCTAAACACTGCACCTGAACTAACAAACTGTCCCTCAAGCGCAGAAAATTAAGCTGGCCCTGATGGTGTGCCGAAACAACTGCACTGTTTTTGGCTCCAAAACTGGCTTGTCTTTCTCCACACCATAGTCCATTACACTCTTGCAGTAGAAATGCCATGAACCATAAACAGACTTGCCCCAAAATGATACAAGTTCAAGCACCCTAACTCTTTTCATCCAAAACCTTTCTATACTTGGCTATGTCAGTTGCTGGCATAAACCTTCACCATTTTGCCTGTTTCATGTATGATAGCAGATCACACTGGCTTTAGTCCCATACAGGGTCTTGAACATCAAGAAAAATTAAAGGTGAACATGCTATTCTGACTGACCTTAGCATCCAAGCTACTGGGCTGCTTCTGCTTGCACACGCTCCTCTCTCTTGGAGAAAGTTGAACTTGGATCTTCTCTTCTGTGCCTCAAAAGAGCATGGATGGAATTTTCAAAAACACTCAGTACTGGCCTCCTCCTGAAGTCAATTCTACAACTCCCTGCAATTTCAGCAGGAGCAGCATGGCAAAGCAAGGGTTATGAAACCTCATGTTAAATCCTTTCTGGGATTTTCCCAGCAAATACTAGGAAATAAAACAGAAATTTCCTCTTATCTGTTCTCACTTTAATTTTCTCTTCTCTATGTGGCACAGATGGGGGTTGGGAGGTAGGCAGGACTTATATTAAGGACTTATATTAACCCGAGAGCTGGTTTGGAGAGAAATGAGTCCTGAATGCAAACTGCTACTTTCCTCAAGCACCCTTCCTGTCCTGTTTGGTCTTCTCTCTGAAGCTTTTGCCACTACAGAGATGTTCCATCAAAGAGCACAGCACACAGTCATTGTAAGTGACTGATCATTTGCTTTCAGTGAAGGATTCAGGTTAAATCAAAGCCAGCTGCTTTAGAGAAGGGCAGGCAGCTAAAAAGAAGTTTAACAAAATAATAATAAAAAATGCAATCTAGAACCTACATACGTAGGAAATCTACTCTTGTATTTCAAATAAATAACTCTAAGGTATTTAAGCCTCATGCACAGAAAACAATTTTGTAACTTCTTTTTTAAGCCATCCCCTAGCATTGTTGCTCTGCCCTAATAACTCTGAAACGTGCTACTCATCTCTCCCAGTTAAATATCCTGTTTCACAAGCCCACTCTTAGATATCTGAAACTGCACAGCATTTCTATCTAGCTTTAGGCATCTAGCATTCCAAAGAATTAATATTTAAACTTATTATAAAGGAATGTGGATTGTGTTAAGCATGTAGTATTTAGCAAAACTTTCATATTAATAAACTGTTGTGTTGCTTGTTTGAAACACGTTTATCATTCTTTAAACTCAAAAAAAGATTATGCTCCAAAACTGACACATGTATCTATTTTCCTTTTAATACAACCAAGACTTAGATAGGATTATAGAGTAGAAGCTATCAAATTTTAATTTTTACAATATGCTTAAAATTATATTATCTTTCTTTGCCTAGGGGATTGTTGACTTCAGTTTTTAAGTGACTTAACCACAGCAAATTGTGAATAAGCAGTGAATCACAGCACACACTTTAAATAATCCGAGACCCTTTGGGAAGCGCCTCATGTTTACATTTTTGTACATATTACTGCTCTTACATCTCTTGATTATAGATAAAACAATAAACCCCCCATATCAGTTACAAGGTATCTCTAATTGGTTTTTTTCCTCTTATATTAGCCTTTGATTTACACCTCACATACACTCTCCCAAGCTAGCACGTGTAATTTATTTACAGCATTTGAAGGCAGGCAAAATACATCATCTACTGTTATACAACCTTCTACTAGGTATTAAAATACCAGGCCCCTGGAGACACACTTCATATAGTTCAGCAAGTTCCAAAGTAAACCAAACTGCCAACCCCTTAAGCACTTAAAACAACAATGGAGATCTGTATTTAAAAGTTAGTTTTACAGTATTTGATGATGTCGCCTTAGTGTCATTTTTCCCTCTGGCTAAATATGCAAAAAAACAGGTAAGAATGTATTTGCCTTCCCCTTATTCCAAGACAACTGACAACTCTATAGCTCTCACAAAGCCCTCTTCTTATCACATGCATAAATGCCACAATTAAACGCAGTTTAAGCTGGTTTGCATTCATTTAACTCTTAGAATAAATTTGATTGGGTAGATTCAATTACAGTGCTCCTTACCAATCCACTATGCAAAATAATCACATATACATAATGACAGAAAAGCCAGACATAATTAAAAAAATAAAGAAGGGGGAGGGGGTGGAGTTCAAGCACTTTGTGATGATTTGACTGAGTTCAACCTTGTAACTCCTACATGCTCAACACCTTAAAATAACATAAAACATAGAATTTGGATCTATTTCCTATTGCAGCTCTGGCAAATTCTCATCTGTTTTTCAAGTAGTCTCCTTTTGACAAATACTTAACATTAATAAAGATTCATTTAATATATCCAAACTAATGACCGTAATAAAAAAAAAATTTTAAAAAAAGAAATCCTTGTTCCAGGCTACTAGTGAAGCGATTCTGAAATCAGAAAGTTCCAAGTTCCAACTGAGATTTCACATAATGGGTGCCAGAAATGTAATAGGAGGGGAAGGAAAAGGGGAATTCTTTGCCTCTATTCTTCAAGGTCTGTGCAGAAAGGTAGTACTGCAGTAGTCTGAACTGATACTTATCTGAATGGAAGAACAGGCCCTTGCTTTTTTTACATGCCCCATTTAAACGCAATAAAACGGCATGAGTGGTTTTAACTGGTCGTTCTGTCTATGTCATTGTAACGCTCTCTGCTCTCAGGAGAAGATAACAGCTGGGCCATATTCAGAAACACATACTTTTGCTATTGTTTGCACATTTGTAGGGCAAGATTACACTGTACCACAGTTAGTGAGCACTGCCCTTGCTTTGGAACCCTGTATTCTTTGAGTTACATCAGTGTGCTGGGAAACCACGCTTGGTGCTCAAGAAAAAAAACCCAAACAAAAACAACAGTCCATTAAAAGCTGTTTCATGCACTGTGAAATGATTACTAGATTGCACGCCTTTTTCAAGCCTCTTCACATATAATGGTAGAAACCTGGAGTACAGAACAGAGTAGTTTATATCTATATTCCCTCTCCAATTACCCTGCCATGACATCTTCAACGGTTCTAAAATAACTAAACAGCAGAGGTTCACGTTCCTAGAATAATGCTAACCATGGTATTGAACAGGGAAATTATATTCACAGTACTACAAGTTTCTCTTCATACTCCATACGTTATTCTACCTCCTAGCTTGCAGATGGATTTAATATAAGCTTGTTATTTGTTCTGCAAACTTTTCCCTGTACACAGGAGAAAAAACTTCTGTTATACTAGGATTGAAATACTGACCCAGCTAAAGTTAGTGACAAGGTTCCTACTAATACTAATTGTTCAGAGTAAAATTTTGGCCCTCCTGTTCAGCATACTGAGCATCTTTGCTCACTGAAAGTGAAAAACAACAACTTTGTTGCAATAAAAAAGTACTATCTCCAAGAAGACACTCACATTTAATAGTTTTACCAAATAGAATCTTGAAGCACTTCCAGAATATAATCTCAAATCTACTAAAAATCCTCAGCATACACTTCAACGTCTTATGTGTATACAGGGTTGAATGCTAATACGCAAATAATAGTTTAAATATAGATGAATACATAACTTAGAATATTCTAAGTCCAAAGTATTTCTAGGTGCTGTGACTAATGACAGGAACACAGTAATGCACATGCTTAAGCACTTGCAAGATTTAGATTTTAAACTATTTCTTACTAGAAAAGAAGAAAGAATATAGTTTTCTTCTCATCCCATTTAGCAGAGTATATCATAATCTCCACTTTCATTCCATGTGTTAATGTAACATTTTAAAGCCAGAGCAAGTAATTTCTTATTTTTCACTTCTATTCTTTCAAGTAAAACTCGAGAAATTACAAAATCTTTTCCACAGATCAGACTTATTTCCTGTAATCTGACATTATTTTTTACTCCATATGTTTCTACACAACATTCAGATAGATACAATATATTTTTTCTTCATTTTTTTCCAATAGCTGCATTTTTTTCCTGAAGCAGATGGAGGTTTTTTGCTTTTCCTTTTCAAGTACTGAACGCCTTTGTATGACAGGTCTATCATTAGATATTCTCCACTACCGATCCCTCAATAACAAAGAATTTCATTATTAGATACAATTAAACCTCTTCTAAATTAAATCCATGAAAAAGTCATCTTCAATTCAGTTACTCTGGTTTTGCAACACAAATCATTAGAACTTCCTTCAGCAGCAAGTAACTGAAAGTTAGTTTCCTATTTAAGACAAGTATGCATTTTAGTCAGTTTAAGGGAGGAGGGAACAGTCACAATTTATCCCAAATTACTTTATGCACACGTTCTCCAATTTGCAGTTTCTTCTCCTTTCTCGCCTTATCAAAAAAAAAAAAAAAAAACCACACAAAAAAACCCCACAAAAAACACCACCACAAAAAAACCCAACAAATCCAAAACAAACCCCATCCCAGATCATGAACTAAAATGATCCTTGATCTGTAACTGCAAGTTCATTTCAAATAAACCTTTAAATTAACTTTTGTAGCGGAGAGTTCAAATGCATAATACAGCAAGTAAGAGAACTACAGTGAAAAGGAAAAAAAAATAGAGCTCAATATAAAAATGAGAGTTTAGAGATCACCATACCAGTGAGCCCATTCCCCGTCTCCTTATCAGGCAGATAATATTTATCAGCTCTAGGCAGTCCCATTTACTTCACTGGGATAATTCAGGTGAACACAGACAAGGTGTATGAAAGAAAATAGCAGAATCAGGTCAGTCAATACACCTAATAAGTCATTTAACAAAAACATATGCTTTTGCTTAAGATCCCAACAGTACAAGCTGCTACTTCGGCAAGGACTGTCCTGCTAACCAAGGGAATAGTCACAGGGGGTTGCGATGGTGAGATTTAACCCTCTTTCTCAACAGCAGAAGAAAATTAATAAATTTCAATACATTGGCTATAAGTTTGCTGAAAGCAGCTACAGCTAAAAAAAAAATGAAAAAAAACCAAACCCACCTTCATCTTGTCTGAATAAAAAATCCTCTACAAGGAAACATCCAACCACCGCAACCTGAACAGCTTATTGTTTTGCCCACTGTAAGTTAATATCTGAAGTGGTTACTGCAAAGGTCTGGGCCATTTGGACAATTTCCCAGTGGCACAACTAACAGGATAAATCTCGTCATTTCTACTGAGTCATGAATTAGGTACACCAAACAAAACTGGAAAAGAATGAAAAGGAGAAGTGTTTCCTGGTAACAACCATAATCAACGTCATTTAAAAAACTGAGACATTTGACAACTTTTATAGATTACTCTTTAGTCACCACTAAAGCTTTCTTTCCCCAAAGAAATAATTATTTTGCCCTGTGTTATTTTCAAAATGGTAATACCGTAGCATGAAATTCAACAAAACAAAACCAAAATCACAGATCCAGGAAAACACTGTAAAATGGACTTCATACCTTATGGCACGATTATTCTATGCCGAGTAGATCACAAATGCAGTGTAAGCAACACCGTCTGGGTGCAAATACTCTGCCTTGTGCCACGCAGGGAAATCAATGATCAAGAAAAAGCATGGTGTGTGTCACAGCCAATCATACCAGAAGGGGGGGGCTGGGTGAAAACTGGGTGTTCATTTTAAACAGCTCCCAGACAGAACAAAACATGAAGCACAATTCCAAAATACTAACATTTTTGGTAAACAAACAACAGCTCCATCCTGCAAAGTTCAAACCCAAAAGATCTGATTCCCAGAAGTAATCCTCACCACCACCCCTCAAGTTTTTGTTTGGCTGTTCACGTAAAAAGACTTGCTCAGGCACGGAAGCGTTTTGCAGGATCATAACTTAAACACTGTGAAGCAGTAGAGTAACACCACAGAGACATTACAACAGCAGGATGCTTTTCCCCCATTGTGATTACTTCAAAGCTTCCCTTTTTATTAGTAGGGTAGTGCATCATTTTGATTCATTCTTTTTTTAAAAAAAATTTAAAAAAATAAAGGCGTGTTTAGAAAAAAATATATATTTTTTACAGGCAACTATAAAAATTGATTTTGCTCTTGTTAGAGAGTCTTTTACCCTCCCCACTTGCAGCTTTCAACTGTGGATAAACCAAAACCAGGAGGCACATTCTGTAATCTAACCCAGATTGCAAAGAGAATTACTGGGTACACCGTATTCTGGGGCTGGAGAGCAGGAGACACACAGCATGATGATCTGAAATCAAGCTGTCATCAGTTTCCTTCCTAAAACCTTTTACTGGGTAAATCAGAATATTTCCCTCATTCCCACTTCTTAGCTATGTCTTGTTGTATCACAACCACATGCAGCCATGCTTGGCCATTTTCTTTATGTTCCTGAGAGAAACAGGGGTGTCAGAGGATGGTTTACACCACCCCTTGAAAGATCAATGGCTCTCCCTTCTGCAGCATAGCTCACTTTAGATACACAGAGCTCTGATTTTACAGTTAGATCACAGAGAGCAATTGAGAGATTTCTGTTATTTCTGTGGAACTGACTCAGATGCTGAGCATGGGCTGGCAGCCTGCAGTATTCAGCGGGAGAACTCCAAAATGCCCGAGTGGACATTAAGGCATTTGCTGAGACCGTACAGGTCAGAAGGAGCAGCACAGCTCATGCATTTGAAATCAGACTCTAGCCCAAAATTTTACTTTCCCTAACTTCTCCCGAAAATACCTTCACAGGGGAAAACAAAAACAAAAAAGGCAAAAAAAAAACCCACCCAAAAACCCCCTGTGCTGTCATCTTTGGAAAAATCCAACATCATCCATCAAATCACCACGCACAGTAAATGAACCCTATTCTGCCCATGGATACCTCCTACTTACTGCCATGACTCAAGTCACCCATATGCTGAAGCAACCACAAGGTAACACCCTGAACAGAAAATGCATTAAACAAAAAACAGCAACAAAATTTAAAACACAATTTTTTTTCCTCAGTAGTGAAAAGGGGAAATTGATCAGTCAGGAAAGATGAATTAGCATCTTTATCCCAAAGCCCACCTACACTTTCTACAAGAAGATCCAAGTGAATGGAAATTATGCTTTTCTTCTTACCCTTTCTACACCCCTGCCCTCTGCAGCACCCACAAGAGAAAGCGTGAAAAGAGGAGTAAGTAGCTCAAAGTGGAAAAAAAAAAAAAAAAAAAAGAAAAGCGCTTCAACAGTCTGTCTGCGTAGGGCAACATGTAGGTAGGGCAACACATGGGTAGGGTTTTAAGCAAGTACGAACCCCAGTTGAGTAGCACCAGCCTCACTCATGAGACCACGAGGGACCTGAACACCTCACGAGTCCCTTCTACAGGCAGCAGTCGCAGCAGCACAGCAGTAGTAGAACTCGTAGCTGTGTGATACTTTGTGAATCCTCCTTCTCCCCCCTCCAAACCTGGTTCTGTGTAAGAGACCCACATTTCATTCTTGCCAAACATTAACCACCACTTTTTTTTTTTTTTAAATCAGGAGAGGAGAATTACAGCATTAACAAACAGAAAAATAAAAAAGGTAATTTATAACCTGCTGCTCCACTCTGTATTCACTGGCGATGAACAAACACATCCTACAGTTTGCAGGACAGACCTCGCACAGATTGAGGTGTTCATTAACATAACTTCACGTCAATGAAAGGTGCCATCACCCTAGGTAACAAACTCACCAAAAAAAATGTTACTAGTCCAAGGGCATGTAGTTTACTTTTATTTTTCAGAAGAATGGGCAGAAAGTGATGCACTGAAAAAAATCCTAATGCCTTATACCACCAAGATAGCAGCATGTACATCTCTAAAATCGAGAACAGAAAAGGACTGAGAAAAAGAGCGTTACCTTTTTAACTTTACTGAAAACATTAGGTACATAGGTCTCTGCGAGTGGTTCTGGAGTGTAAAGGAATGCCTGAATTCCCTCCGAATCCATCCAGTGATACCTTACAGGGATTCTTTTAAAACAAAATTTTGATTAACAAATTCCAGCTCAATTTACAAATTCTGGCTCAAAAGGGTAACTAACAGATTTTAGCGGGCAATTCCTAACCTGACTTCAGTGCTGCTTCTTTAACAATGGATAGATGAAAACTGGGCATTTTGTTCACTAGCAGAATTTAACCTTACGCCATACCTTTCAGGCAACCAGCAATCCCCTGTCTGTGGATTCAACTGCCTGAATCCAGCATTTGTAACACCTCCTTGAAATACAAACTATAAATCCAAGCAACCATGGTGAAACTGCTGAGTAAGAACCAGGCATTTATTGTCAGTCAGGCATACTCACAAACAAACACCCTACACGCACGCTCAGGCACAGGACAGACTAACCCAGTGTTCAGCACCATCCTCAAAACAACCACCTCTGAGAAGCGACCAAACCGAGCAGCAGCCCCTCAGGAGAACTAAAGAAGATGCCGGTCTCAGGATTTCTTAAAGAATATTGAGAAACACCCTGCTCCCCATCGGCAAAAAAAAACCAACCCAAAACCCAACCAACAGTCTGGTTTACCCTGCACCTCCAAGGTGCATAGAAAAAAAAAAATTTAAAAGCTTACAGTTTAATAAACAAGTTAGAAAATACACTGCAGATCAAAAAGAAGAGGGGAAAAAACACCAAAGAAAAAAAAAAAGGAGCTTGATACACATTTTTGTTTGGGTGGCGGATATATTATTTTTTGTTTGTTTTGTGGTGGTAGTGTTCAGTTCGTGCATTTTTAAACTCACCCTTCACGCTTTGATGTTTCTGCTGCTGGAAATAATCTTTGGAGCCTCTAGCGCATCGCAGCTCCTGCGCCCTGGGCAGGACCGGGATCCTCTCGAATATGCTGGGTCTTTTGGGGACGAAATCCAGGAGAGGCGCTGACATTTCAGGGGGGCTCTGCTGAGGCTCCGTGTGCTCACCGCCGCTGCTGACAGCGATTTTAAAGGACATCTGAGGATTCGGGAGGGCTCTACCAGCGCTGGGACGAGTCACCCGCGGCGCTTCCTTCAGCGGCGCTCCCTGGCATTTATCGGTCACCTCGAAGCGGGCCGGACCGGCGTTGCCTTTCTGACCCCCTGCGAGCTCACAGTGCATGTCCGCGGCCGGCTGCTGCCCGGGCCCTCGCCGCTCTCCTGCGCCGAGCGGCACGGGGAGGGAGGGAGGGAAGGAAGGGGGGCTGTCAGCGCCGGCCGCCGCCTCAGCCCCCACCGCCGCCTCAGCACCCGCCGCCTCAGCACCCGCCGCCAGCGACCGTTAACGGCCGCCCGGGCGGCGCGAGGCTGAGGGCAACCCCGCTCGCCCCCTCACCCCCCCGGGGGGGGGGGGGGGGGGGGGGGGGGAGGGGGGCAAGGGGCTCAGACCTCGTCCCGCCTGTGAGGGGACGGGGAGGCTGGCGCCGCGCGTCGGCTTTCCTCCCTCTCTAGGCAACACCGCCGGGGCTTCTCCTCACCGCTCCGGCCGGGAGAGAGGGAAGAAAGGAGAAGGGGGGGGAACGGGATTGCGTTGAGGCCGGTGCTTTTCAAGCTGAGGCATCCAAGCGGCCGCCCAGGCAACGGCGGACGCGGCGGCAGGGGCACGCAGCGCCGCGGGGCGTGTTTGCCAAGGCCGGGCTCACCGTGGCCCCTGGGTCACCGGCCCCGGCGACGCGCCGAGAGGTGCGGGGAGGGAGGGAAGGAAGGAGGGGGGGGAGACCCCGGTGACAGCCGCGCCCCCGCGCTCCTACCTGGGAGGGGACGCGCTGCCCGCCGGCTCCCGCCGCCCCCCGTCCTGCCGCCGCCTCGCCGGGTTCATGGGCTCAGCTCCGCTCCCCCGCCGCAGGGCCGGCTGCCTGAGTGAAGGCGGCCCGGGCCATTACCCTGGCGCGGCGGCGGGGCCAGCACTTCGCTCGGGCCAGTCGGGGCGGGCAGGGGGAGGGCTGTGCCGCCGGGGCCGCCCCTCGGGGCTTTGACAGCGGCGCGGCGGGGAGCGGGGTCCGCCTGCGGGCCCGGTCGCCCCTCACGGCCTCTCCCCGCCGAGGAAAGGGAGGGAGCCCGCGGGGAGGGTCAGCGCCTCCCTGCGCCCCGTGAGGGGGCCCGCACCTTCCCGGTGCCCGTCCCGCGGGTGAGGGGTCCCCATACAGGGCCGTGGACCATGTTTTGCCCTCACACCCACTGCCCGGGGCCTGGTCTCTTCCCTTTTGCCCACAGGACTCCCTGACAAAACACACTTGTGTTTCTCGGTGCCAGGCAAACGATGGACAGGAGCCATAGGACACCCGCAAACCACCCAGCCACAGAACAGCCGGCAGCACCCTATAAACAACTTGTGTGCAGAAGCCACAGCAACTGCTGCGTGTCACGGAGGAGCAGCAGGAGAGAGCAAAAGCCTTGCCAGCAGCCTGGGCTTAGGAAGCAGGAGAGAGGTGGGTAGAACCTGGCCAAGATATCTCCTCAGTGACACGGCTTCAGGTGCATCCAGTGTTCCCTTTCTGTATGTTTCCATCCTACAGGTGTCTGGAGCTGGCCTGCACCAGCAGAGACAATTAAGCTAGCTCAGAGCAAGCAGTGTAGAGCAGTGACATTTGCGCTGGCTCCTCCTGGGCCAGCTTGGGTCTGGAAGCAATCTAGCTGGGTTTATTAGCTTAGGCCCAGCTCCAAGCGAACACAGGCTGAGCTACGATGCGCAGCTTTGCAACCACCGAGCTTTAGCAGCCCACTCTCTGCTGGCTCAGGGGTGCCTGCACCCTGCTGCCCTGCATGCTGCTTGTCAGCACAGGTGCAGCGCAGCAGGTCTGTCACACACTGAGTCACTCCTATCTTTGAACTGTCCTGGAATCACCCATGCTTTACATGGGTGTAAATCAGGCAGACATCTGGTTGGAAATCATGCCTGTTCACATCAAACCTAAAGGAGAGGCTTGGGAGATTTAGCACAAGGAGGAGGGACAGCTACTGAACTGGCGTCTTGCTACACCCCTCCTGAGGAGCATCCCACAGCTAGATGACAGAGATCTTAATTGTCTTGCACACAGATGCTGCACAGAGTGCCTCACTCACAGTTTTATCCATCTCCTTCATAATATATGCCACCCTGCGGAGAAAGGGAATGGTCAAGAGGGGAAGTCATGACTACTTCTTGGCAAACACTGTGAATATTGTGGATCTGGTGGGAGGGAGGCGCCTCACCATAAAAGACACAAGATCTTGAGATAGAACAAGCAGTTCTGAGAGCAGTAGTACTAACAAAGTCTTGTTTGCAGTGCCTCTTCTCTTTCCTGCCCAGGATAGATGCCTTGAGGTCTACCGAAGGAGGAGCTTGCCAGCCTTTCCTCTCAACAAGGGCAGTAATAGGGGCTTTTTCTTCTGTAAGGCCACGTTTTAAATTGTCGGAAGTTAACAGCTCTCTGTCAAATGTGGTTGAAAACTGGTCAATGTCCTCAGAATATGTTTATGGGAGCAAAATGCCACAAAAGGGGAGAAATCCCCACCTTATCTCTATAGAAAACAAACCTAAATATCAACTACTTGGCACAAACACTGAATTTTAATGGTGATATCCTGGAGATTTAAGAAACAAAGGAAAAGTTTTTAGCATAGGTTCTTCCTCTGCATGGCTGTTCTGTACAGCCACACACCACCTCCCAGCGCTCTGCTAACCTACATCCCATTTCCCAGTCCCATCCATCTCTGGGGCCCTCAGGATTGAGCCACTCTTTCTCTTTCATTTGGAAAAGCTCAAGGCACCTGGCAGTGCTACTAGAAACAGTACTTATTTAAGACACAAATACACTGTGGTAACCGTCTTAACCCCAGTGACATGAAGAGGCAGTAAAATTTACTGAAGGAAACTTTCCAGGACACGATGTAACCAGGGTAATCCCACTGCTTCCAGCGCAGGAAAAAAATAGTGCTTAGGTGGGTCCTGACCACAGCCTTAGCTTGTGCAAATTTTTACATCTCTACAGATACACACTACCTGAATATAGAGGGGGTCTCCTAGAAAACAGGTAGCTTTGGAAGTATTGTGTAACTTCCTAGAGGGATTTTTGTTTCATGGTTAGGGATCTTCCCACAGCAAGCAGGGGAGAGGACAGACTTCAGCACCTCGGCTGCTCTGACCTCATTAACCCACCTCATTCTGCATTCCCTACCTCAGGCCACGCGTGTCCTGCTCTGAACCACTGTTTCGTTCTTTTTCTCACCATCACCCAGAATATTCTGCAAAATACCGGCAGGTGCCGCCACTCGCCTAGCAATAGCCCAAGGCTGGGCTGCTCCGCAGGCAGGAGGGGGCACAGAGCCCCCTCCATGTTCTGGGCACCCTGGGAGTGGGGATAGAAATAAAGCCAGGAAGGCTTCAGATTGAAGCACATCACATCTCCAAGCTTCCAAAGCGCGAAGGACTGAAGCCTTCACAGCAAGGTACATTTCTTCGTGGCAAGTCATCTCATGTAGACTGGATAGCTCGAGCTGCAGGTACCCACATTCCTTTAAGAGGAAATGAGGCCCCATGGACTCAAACCTTTCCCACCACTATTTCCTCAGTTTCCAGCAAAACATTTGGCAGCTGTCCTGTCTTTGCTGGGAGCTGGGGATGCCTATCCTTGAGCAGGAGAAGCAGGCAGTGGTTGGACATCATCCTCCAGACCTAGCTGTGCCTGATAGAAACTTGACACAGAATCACCTAAGTTGGATGTTAAGATAATCTGGTCCAACCATTAAAAAAAACCCACACACCACCAACACTAAACCATATTCCTGAGCACCATGTCAACTCGTCTTTTGAATATCTCCAGGGATGGTGCCTCAACTGCTTCCCTGGGCAGCCCATTCCAATGCCTGATAACCCTTTCAGTGAATAAGTATTTCCTAATATCCAACCCGAATCTCCCCTGGCACAACTTGAGGCCATTTCCTCATGTCCTATCACCTGTAACTTGGGAGAAGAGGCCAACTCCTGCCTCTCTACACCCTCCTTTCAGGTAGTTGTAGAGAACGATAAGGTCTCCCCTCAACCTCCTCTTCTCTAGACTGAAGAACTCCAGCTCTCTCAACTGCTCCTCAGAAGACTTATTCTCCAGACCCTTCACCAGCTTCTCTGGACCTGCTCCAGCACCTCTTTTGTGTCTTTTTTGTAGGGGTAAGGGGCCCAAAACTGGACACAGCACTCAAAGTGGGGCCTCATCAGTGCTGAGTACAGGGGGATGATTGCCTCTTGCGTCCTACTCACCATGCAGGCCAGGATGCTGTTGGCCTTCTTGGCCACCTGGGCACACTGCTGGCTCACATTCAGCCTGCTATGGACTAACACCCCCAGGTCTTTTTCTGCCAGGCAGCTTTCCACCTAGAGCTGTTCCAGACCAAGGACTCGGCTCCTCCTACAAGTCCACAGAGGCAGGAGGAACAAGTGCCTCCCTGCTGAATCAGAAGATGCTTCATATGTTTCAGTTCTGGAACAAAGGCCAAGCAAGTGCAATCATAGTTGCTAAGACTGTTTTATGCCCTGGGTCACCATGACTTCGCTGTATGCACAAGCTGTACAGCAAATACTGATTCACCCAATGTTGTCACTACATTCATGAGCTAGATGGGTGTCTCCCCTCCTTGTGTCCTTGTGAAAAACAGTCATTGGCCTCTCTCCCCATGACAGCAGTAGGATGGGGAGGAGATTCACTCATATTAGCCTTCTTGTTCAACATTCCTGGTTGCCAAGGGTCATGGGTCATAGCATGACCCACAGCTAGCCCAGTTGCCTCTTCCCCCTGTTAAGGAAGTCACCATCACCAAAGCACACCTTTCAGTTAAGGCAGACAGGCCATCTTCAATCCCCGAAGCTAGTCACTGGGGGTTGCTTCATTTCAAGTCAAATATAAAAGGTTAGGTTGCAATTTGGAATAAAAAACATCCAGAGGAATACAACTGCTTGCTTGAATACCCTCTCCTTAGGTCAACTGGGAAGAACACAGGTAATAAGTAACCAGAGACTTGCCCATCTGCCCATTCACTCCTAGTTGGTAACCAAAGAAAAACAGTAGCCTAAGGCTAGTTCAGGCTGGGGTGAAGTTGTACCTCACAGCAACTAAGAAAAAGCCAAGACATAGACAATTGCTGGTGCAATGGTGCTAGTCGTGCCAACTGGTGTCCTTGTAACCAGACAGCACTGAAACACCAACAAGTTCCCTGTCTCATGGTTCTGGGCAGTGGTGGTGGTAGGTGACACCAAAACCAGCTCCTGGCCTGTGTAGAGCCACAGAAACTACACAGCCTTCCACCACCAGAGCACAGTTGGTGTAACTATGCCCTGGGCACACACAAGGACATATCTCACCAGGCCCAACTCAAAGCTTACACAGAGCAGCAAGGAGAAAAAGTTTAAACAAGTTTGATACTTCAGTTTTTCCCTGCTGATACCAGCCAAGATCAGGTCATTGCCACGACAATAGTTTTCTCAGGGTCTACAGGTGCTTTTGCAAATGCTCAGTCTCTGCTTCAGACAGCTTGAGCCCCTGTGGTCACAGCCACACAAGTAGAGGCTTGAGATGATGCTGCCTGGGAGCTGAATACACATGAGGACAATGAGAGATCATCTGTAAAAGGTGAGGGCAACAGGAGGGGAGAAAGAACATAACATGGAGAGGATCCCAGTTCACTAAATCCAGTCCTCAAAGTGTGCTCTTTACCTTTGCCAGGAACGGACGGTTGTAACTGGCCTCAGCATTATGGCTGGTCACAAACCGGATCTTCGAGAAAATCAAAAGAAGGTGAAAACTCCAGTTCCCCGAGCAGTTCTTCGGAGGGAGGAGAAGAATGAAGCAGAACGGATACAGGTAAGGTGAGCTGCGCAGAGCAAACAAGCAGAGTTGAAGTATTAATCTCTCCTTCCCATACTGAAATCCCTGCTTTTACTCCAGCAGGCAACAAAACTGAATTTCAAAAGGACACAATTGAAATTGTGAGGCCTTTGTGTAACTGTTGCAGTACAGACAGAGGTGGGAGGTGTTACCATAAGCATTCTGTTAGTGCAGGGCAAAACAAGCTCTCTGGTGGGAGAAATAACAAACTTTGTTATAAATAACCTGATTGCAAATGAGCTGTCGATTCACACACAGCAGTTTATTTACAAAGGCATGCCAAGCCCAGACTTGTTTTTGTTTTAATTTACTGCACCACAGATAGTAAAAAAGAAACAACCAAACAAAAACTGAGCCAAGGGGATTGTCTCTGTAAGTATGCCCGTTTCTTAGAGATTGCCCATAGCCCTTTAAGGCAGCACAAAGCCCTTTTTTATAACGGTTTTAAAATGACCTCCTAAATTAAGACAGCAGGGTCAAACTGACCACACATTATCTAGCAATGTACTCAACTATTGCCTCATAACATACAGAATTGTTTATAGCTCATGTAGTTAGAAAAAAAAAATCCTCAGATCACTGTGACTTATCTTTTAAATACAAGTCTCTTTTCAATAACTAGCATATTTGGGGAAAAGCATATGGTAATCTTGAATCGACCTCTATCTTGTAGAGACTGCAAGAAATCACCAGCATCTCCAAAACCCACTGTAACACTACAGATCTCTCCCTTCTTCCTGCCTCCCCAGTTAATTGGCAGATCATTCTAGAGACCTTTGAGGAAGAAACACCTCTAAAGAGGGGTTCAACCAGCCTCCATTCAGGACGTGGTTGTTTATACCTGCAGTTTGCTTCCTCAAACATTCAACTGTATTATTTCTCTCCATCAGTCCGTAAATAGATTCATCTCTCACACCATGCCTACACAACACAGGTAGGAAAATAAATCGAAATCATAAACAACAACAAAAAAATCCAGGACAGCACAATTTAAGAATGTTCAGCTTGTAAAATCCAATCCTTGGCATTGGGATGCACCAGGACTAGAATTACTGGTACAACCTCGAATCATGCCTACTATAAATGAGTTACAGTACTGGCTTTATAGCACAGCCCCACATTCATTTTGCCTGGGGATCCATATATTCAATGCACTGAAGATAGCGACTGCTGAATGAGCAGCTTGTCCCTCTTCTGTTCTCTCTTCGTTGGATAGTGTCCGGACCACACATTGAATATATTTACTGCACATCGGCCAAGCCCTGTGCAGAATAAAGTGCTATTATTTTTCTCCAGGGCATTTCTTTGGTGTCCAACTCCGCAGGACTGCAAACAGATACTTAATTATCATTATCAGAGGTGAGGAAGGGCAGGGTTAGAATAAACCCTGTTTACAACAGAGGCCCAGAAGCCAAAAGCTTTGGTTTGAGTGCTAAATGTGAGACAGAGACTGGTTGCTTCCTCCACCCCTTCCTCCAGGTTATGTAGTATTTCCCTTGATTGTAGATGGTAGAGCACATTTCCACTTCCATTAGTTAAACTCAATCTTTGGTGTCCCAAACAGAGCATCTGGAAACTGGGAGATTTGCAAAGAGTGGCCACCCGTGAAGAGCTTCCTACTTCTGGAACTGACTTCTTAGGGCCACTACAAAAAGAAAAAGTACACAGCAGAGAACTCTTATGCCATCATCACCTATTAGAAGAATCAGGTAGCATATCTGGCAGGCCACCCAGGGAACTATTCCCCCCTGAACTTGTGTTTTGGTCTCATGGCAGGCTCCAGAGACACCATGTTCATTTATCTCGACTGACTAGCTCTATTGCAGTCCCAAGATTTTCACAACAGCAGGAAGGTGAAGTCTTCTCCAACTTAGTTTTGTCTTCTGAAATCAGAGTACAGTGTAGGTTTTGCTCTCCCAGGCTGTTTTCTCAGACACAAGGGAGCTGCGCAGTTTGTTTATAGTAGAGGCTTGTCCAAAGCTGATATGCCAGATGCAAACCTCTACCATGACTCTACAGCAAAATTCTGATGCAAGAACATCCCCTTACAACACAAGCAAACCACACTCCAGGTATGTCCACAGCACCAACTGCATTTGATCCGCATAGCAAACATGTTAACACGGTACTAGTGATGGAAAATACCAAGACTGCAGGGGAAAGAGGGTGTGTGGATAGTGGGGAGGGTCTCCAACTTGCAGCACAGACCTTCATCTTTTTCTTGCATCTCTGTAGAAGGGTGGTGATAGAAGCAGTGGGAGCACGGCTGCCATCAGCTGTGAAGCTCTGCAGCTATGAAACACCAGCCTGAGCATGCAAAGCTCTGCAAGCTGCCACCATTCATCCCCAGGGGGAAGGGGACAGCACTGCCCGTGGCAAGAGGCACCTACACAGCTGAAGGTGCCTCTTAAGGCCACCTCATATGGATTCACATACACCCAAACCCCAGAAGCATCAGGCCTCCCCCCAGGCAGAGCATCAGATCCCACACACAGCCAGTTCGAGTAGCTGGGAGGGTCTGATGAGCACACAGCCCACAGACCCCACAACTTGCCTGTGACTGAGCAGGGACCTGCAAATCCATCAGCAAGAGACTAACACTTCCATAGCTGCAACTGGAGGCATCTGGAGAGGTGCTTACCCTCGGAGCCATACGTGAATCTCTGTAGGTGGGAGGACGGCTCTTCAGGGCCTTCAGACACAGAGCACGGTACGTACAATACAGCCTCTGTTCAAAGTAAGCAGCAACAGAATCGAAACCACTTCATTTCAAGGGTGCATTCAGGCCCTGAGCTGCAATTGGCATCGAGACAATTCTCCAAAGTGGCAAAAGTGCTCCTGTTGAGGGAGCAAGTCCTGCTCAGCTCCCTCGGATACAGCAGCGTGCAATCATTTCAAGGGAAGGGCCACCACATTTGTCCACCCACAGTCTGAATTTTCAAATCTATGTATCTCAGAAAATGAAGCAGAATAGGGTTTTGTTCATATTTATGAGAGACTGCTTAAGAACTAAAGCCTCTATTTCACTACTCCATTCTAACAGGAAAACAGATCTGAGCGATTGTCAGCGTTCCACCTCCAGCTGCAGTGCAAATCATTTCAGATACTCTTGACCACAGCCTACCTGTAGGGAGAGGCAGGTAAGTTCACAGGGTTACCAGAACAGCCATCAAACCAAATGCTATTGGTTTCACTGGTGCATTTGGTATGCAATCCAGCCAAAAGATGCAGCTCAGCTTCAAGACGATTAAACAGATGAGAAATATTATCAGGCTTGAGGGATCCAATTTAACTGCAGTTACACAGAAACCAACTGTAAAAAGGCTTTTTTTTTTTCCTCATTACCCAGAATGTAGAAATGAACTCGAGAGACTCTTCCCATACCTCACAGAGGCTTCACAGACTTATTATTTTTATGTTAAGACAGAAGTATATAAAAGGACTTGAAACACTAGCACAGTTTGCCAGAGGAATATAATTACTCCCAAAGCCAAAACGAGAATAAGATGTTATCCCTGTTTGAGTTGTGTGAGCCACTTATTCCATCTTCAGAAGGCATCCAATGTACGCTTTATATTCTTGTACTTCAATTCATGAGCATGAGATACCATTAAAGATGCACTTTTAAGTAAAGGTTTTAAAAAAAAAAATACAGGAGTCTACAGCTCTTTAAGAATTGGAGCTTTTAAAGAAACCACAAAGCAATCAGCTTTTGAAAACTCTTCTGTCATACGCAGAGAACACCATGAATCACACACACATTAGCAGATGTCATGTGCAAATCTCTACTGCAACACCAGGAGGACAATCCTCAAGCACTTTGGCATCAAAAACTCATCTTACATTTTAAGCCTGTTGATGACAGCCATAACACTGTTAATTACAACTTGCAGCTTACAGTTGTGGCAGTGCTGCAGAAAATACCAGAGCAATAAAAAACAAAAAATCCCCCCCAAACTGACCCCAAACATTCTACACCTGTTTAAATGCCTGAAAAATTTATTTGAAAATTTCAGCTGAAGTATTTGGGTCAACAGTTAACACCTGAGGTACCTGCTAAAGCACTGTCTTAACTCCAGGTGCACATTGCAATACTAGAAAATAAACAAATTAAATTATTTAATAAGACAGGCAGGCAAGAGGCTTTGACATAGTAGTCAAACCTGTGGTAGAAGTTAAGCTTGGGGAAGTTTTAAAAGACTTTGTGCTTAACCTTTGACTAGAATGAAAGGTTGTCCATCATCTTGTGGTTACTCTGAGCCACCCCAATGCAAAAGAAACACCACAGTTCTATTTTCCACTATCAAATCTGAAAAAGAAAAACCAAACATGTCTCTGTACTGAGAAAAGCAATATGCAGGTCTCGTTGTAAATTTGAGGGGGGGTTCTCTTTCACTTAAACCTTACAGGCTCCTGAAAGATTTATTACTACACAACCACTCCATCAGCTGGTCATTTCATCACACCAACAGAACTGACACTGTGGCCACCTTCAGATCTTGAACCCTCCATCAAAAAAAGCCCCAAACCCCATAAGACTACCAGCTGAAGAGAACTGAGGAGAACAGAAGGAAAACTATCCACATTCTGTTTCCCCTTATCACACTAAATTAATTTGCAAGACCAGTTAGCTTACTTTCATCTCAAGGAAGTTACAGTAAGGTACTGAAGCTACATCTAAGCTCTTTATATATGTTTTCTAGTGCAGACACCGCAATGTTGTTGGAGTCAGATTAAAAAAAAAGAGTAGCTAATTTTCAAACATAGTTTTTAAAAATGCTTCTAGTGAAAAATATAATGTATATTATTTTGAAAATGTTGCATGTGCTACAAACACCCTTCCTATCCACCTTAAAAGAAAGCTGTTGATCTAAACTTTAATTCACAGTATCATTACTTGGGAGTTTTACTAAATACAGTAATGTTTCTTGTATGTTTCAATGTAGCTCAGAACTTAGTTTCCTGGGTCACCTTAAAGATTAAATCCAAGCTGGTAGCTTTTCAAGCAGTATTTGTGTTGTAACAATGCCCTTCTGCACACCCATTTTGCTCTGAAGGCATATTTCCATCTTAGAGAAGAGCAGCATGTTTTATTCCTGAGCACATCTGTTCCCCACTCTTAAAGTACATGTTTCATCTGCACTAAGAGTGTTATCAACTAAATTTATGAAACACTTAGGCACACTAAGTATCTATGTAAATCTCTACTCAGCCCTTTAACAGAAAAGGGTGGGGAAAGAACACATCGAGAAAAACAGCGAAGGATCTGAGTGGCAAAGTAACTCCAATAATCTCAAATGTCAGAGTCTTATGTAAAATAAGAACTGACACTTTCCCATTTGTAAGTGGTATTAAGAGGAGGCAAGATGAATTTTAAGAAAGTTTTATTATACAAAAGATGATCCAAACCTGGAAGAGCTCTTCTACAGCTCTAAGAGTTTTGTTCTGTGACCTGTACTTCCACATGCTTTTCCAAAAAGCCAAGATAAAAAGGTTCATAGTCCCACTTTCTTCTTACTAAGACAGTTGAAAAAAAAAATCGTAGCTGCATCAAAATCTGTTATTTATTCTTTGTATTCCAAGAACTGCTGAAGTCTTTTCTTATGTTCTGCAGACACTTGCACTGCACTAAAAACAACAAATGTAGAATGTAAGATTTTACAGTAAATGTAATATACCACAAAAATAAAGTCTCACACCAAAAATAAGTATACACTGAAATCAATAATTACACTGGAGCTAAATTTTAGGAAACCCAGATGTATGAAAGCCTGTGTTCAAAAAAAAAGACAAAAATGTTTATTAACCCTTAAAACTGGCAATTCTTACCCTCAACAGCTTCCACTACCAAGACACTTTACCCTAGAAACCTAGCCTATTTCCTTACCTTTAAACACACAAGCAATTAACTCGGAAGAATTATTTAGGTAAGAAAGAATCTCTTATAACGATCTCTCCTGTATATCTAGTACTTCCAAACTGAGGAACATTTCACCTCCACAGAGAGAGATGGGCAGATACTGCAGGAATTTTCAGTCCCACATACACAGAGTCCAAGTTTTAAAGCCTGCCTGCTGTGACAGTAGCTGAGAGCGAGCCATCAGACAACCAAGAAGCAAAAGGAATTTGAGTACTTGGACTCTTCATAGGATTCTCAGGATTCTCTCCCTACAGAACAGACAATTGTCTCTAGTTGGTTTACTTTCCTTTCAGTAGCGAAGATTTATTAACTGAGTGGTATTCATGGACTGCTTCTGAAGAGTTCATGAAAAGTCACTTAGAAAAATTGCTCGGAAATCTATGAATAATAAGTTTCTAAGGAGGGGCAGATATCTACATAAGGATTTAAGGTTCCACATATCAAAAAATACCAGAATACCACATAAGAATAATGACATGAAGGGATTGTTGCCCAAACTTCCCTTTTCACAGGTTGTACAATAACAAATTAAAACCACAATTTAGCCAGCAATCAATCATGAGAAAGTTCTTACTTCAGGTGTTCTCCAAAGACGGTAGTTATCCGGTACAGTGCTGTTCTCAGAGATGCTCTAAGTGCAAATCGTAGAGTTTTGTAGGATGTGTCCACCAGACTTCCTGAAATCCTGGGGGGCTTGCTAGAAACGTGAGGCAGTTTGAAATATCTGTCTACAACCTGGTTGAGAAAAACATAAATGAACTTGTTTCATCTGTTCAATGATTTCATAATGTAACTAACAATATGTTTATATCAAATAAAGCAAAAAGGAAGTGCAAGTTCAGAAATCCCACCAAGACACACACAAAAACTGTATTGGCTTTTCCCCCCCCAGTGCCTGTTCTTGGAATAGATTGCATTGAAGAACTTTAATAACCTCTAAATTCTTTCCAAGAATCTCCATTAAGGCAGTGTAAAATGATTATGTTAATAGGACACACATAGCCTTGGAAACACATCTGGATTTTTTTTCAAATACACATTACACAAACACCAGTAATTGGACTTAGTAGAGAAACACGACACAGATCTTATCTCCCATGATTTGCAATGTCTCTAAGTGCTCCAGGTTGCACGAGGAATTGTGTACAGCCAAATAAAGATTAAGTCATAACACTATATTTTATGCGTAGTTAGAAGTGCTGCATCCCTGAAATAAGGTCTTTAACTGAGCATGAAGTACCCCTTTTTTCAAATTAAACATTCCATTAAAAACATGCTTTCTACTTCTACATTTTATTAAGCTAACAAAATTTTTATTCAGCTGTTTCACAATGCACATAGTGGCAACAAGCTGTTTTGTTTAGATAAACTGCAGAAGAAAAAACATTTACAGTGGTAAGAAACTTGAATGTTATGACTGGTCACCAAGGAAAAAAATATGAAATTAATAAAACTCCTCTTTTTCTAAACTTCTTCTGCAGTAAGGAAAAGTTAACAGTTTTTACCTCCTGAAGAGTCAGTAAAGTATTCAGGATATTTGGTAGCGTAGTCTGGACAACTCCAAATTGGTCTTCAGTAAAGGAAGCTGCTACCAAATGAGACAGACCTTTAAAAAAAAATAAGTTTGTTATAATTACTGAATTCTCAACTTCTGAAGTACTAGATTATGGTTTGCCTGAAGATACTACTGGTGTGGTGGAATTCTTCAGTATTTACTGCAGCCAGATGACAATTACCTCAAGACTTGGCTTTCTTCAGGACCAAACCAGGCACTAGTTTGACTGGTGGACAATAGTTTGATGTTGATGACAAGGCAAGAAAAATTATACATAAAATAAATTTTAAAAAAGCCTTGGCTCCCTCTTTCCACTACTCTGATCAGAGCTGAACCTGACATCAACAAAGAGACAACTATTTCACAATTCTTCTCACCATAAACAAACATTGCCAGATCATTTCACTTTCCTTGTTCAACTTGCATAAGAACTCTCTGCTACTTTGAGGGAAGCCTTGATTTAAGTTCCAAGTCCCTTCTCAGTTTATTTTTCTATCATATTTTTTAAATTTACAGCTTAGTCCTCTGCCCTTAGTTTAAAAAAAAAATAAATGGTATCATCTGCTTTTCTGCAAACTGTACGTGTCATTGCCATCTCTGGACGCCATGTCCCAACATACCTTCGATCTGACACAGCCTGGCATATCTACCCATAAAACACCTAACCTAGGCAAAAAGACCAACTTTTGCAGAGACAAACCTAATAAAAGATTCCATCAATACTTGTGTTTTCTCATGAGTTTGAAACAATCAAGAAAATCCCATAGTGCAACCAGATACTGTCATTGTTCTTTTAATTCTCTGTGGGCCATCTTTTTCCATTTATTTGTTAAGGTACTACCCGAGTCACTCCTTCCCTCAACTCTCCATGATTAGTAGAGACTCGGAGCCTTTAGTCAGAAGAGCTGTTGTAAAAAGACATCATAAATCTGTTACTGAAAAAAACATACAAGTGATGCATGGTTTCACCTGGGAGAGAAGCAACGGAAAACAAGTTTAGGAATCTCTACCAAACCTCTACAGAACGTAAACTAAGAGATCTCATGTGGGATCTCAAAGCTAACAAGTGAATTAAACCTTTATTTGTGTTGGTATCTGAAATGCAGTCAGGTTTTATTCAAAACAGATTCAAAGACTTTTCTTGCATTGCATTTATAAAGCACAGAGGCCCAGAAACCCGGAATTGGAACCCTTTAGTTGTAGTTCCATGAACCAACAGAGTGGATCACCTGGAAACTGCTTACCTCCCAAAGCCCAGATGTGCATTTGGGCATCAGAGAAGACAGCCTGGATGGAGGCTTCAGGGTGCTGAGAGGAAATCAAAAGCATTCTGAGCACACTTTTTAATATCACAATATCACCAAAATTGCAGGTTTCAATTAAGGTATTACAAATTTGATGGAGTTATCTCCTTCCCCTCAGAAAAGGCCTGAAAGGTTGGCAGATACCCAGAAAAATCTGATCTTTTAAGAAATTAAGTATTTTATTTTATTTTTTTTGGACAGGAGCTGCCCACAAAGCCATAGGTATGATTGTGAATGTAAAGAAAAAAAAAATCTTAACTAGTTTGCAAGGGCTAAATAGGCATTAAAATTGCCCTCTGCCTATTTCATGATCTTGCTTGCCTCTGTCTCCACTCTAGTCTGTAACTGATCAGAAAACTCCACTGTACATGTAAACATAAACCATTATCACATACGCAGAACAGATCTGCATTAAAAATATGATTTCTACTTGCAGGAAACATTTAAATCCCGAAAAACAAAGACCAAAATTAGAAGGAGATGCTTCTGTAAAACTTAACTGAGTTATTGTTCAATTATGCTACGACAAATACTCAATTCCTTTTTTGTGTAAGTGCTATGCAAATTTCCTTTAACCATTCAAAGGTCACCTGAAAAGTAGTAATATCAGTACCACTATTTCATAAAGAGAAATTCTCAACATTCTAGATACCACTTTTCCCACAAAGGAAAACTATAAAGAATTTATTTGGTACACTTACCTAACAAAAAGCAGTTAACTGAATATTAAAATTAATTAGATGCCGTGCCATCTTACAATTAATATACTGAGACATTATTAAGTGCACTTAAGTTCTCAGTTGTGTTTTAACTAGTACATGATGCTTTAAGCAAAATCCATTTTATAACCAGATGAGTTTAAGTATTATTATTCTTTTTTATGCAGGTATGGGACACTCCTTCTATGAAACTTGTAATAAGTACGGTCGTACTTATAGAAAACCTTAGATTAAAAGAAAGGTTTTTAGAGCCATTACAAACAGTACAGAGCACTGCAGCAGAACCCATATGCTCACGCAGTTCAAGTCCATGCTGCTCAGTCACAAAACAGGATGATGATTACCTTGCTGAAGAAATACATTATCAGCACTCGTTTGGACAAAAAGTTTTTTATCTGGAAAGAAACAAAGAATGAAAATATAATCTGTATTTATCTGAAGGTATGCACAACCCTCCTCAACACTACCATCTCACAGTGGAAAGGGATTGGGGGTGGAGGGAAGGATTTTTATTATGTAAGCTAGTTGGGGAAGAAGTATTCATTAACAAAAATGGAAAGTTCTTTCAGAAGAGAGAAACTGGCTGTAACCATTCTGTACTGCAACTTTTACTCTACCTGCTCTTGCTTGTTCTGAAGCCACGTGTAAATAAAGCTTGGCTGTACTGCCTCACTGCCAACTCTCGCAGCAGAGGGCACTGGGACAGAGTCATGGTGGGAACCATTCACTTGTATATCTACAAGAGAAATACAGCATCTTCAGAAAAACTGGTTGCTTTCCCTTTAATCCTCAAGATACATATCTCTATTGACATACCTACTACACTTAGGACTACAAAGCTAAAAACAGTGCTGTGGAAAAATCTCTACCTGAAGCTGATGTCCACAGCTTTGGTCGCCTTCTCATGACATGAGGACTCTGGACTGATCCATGCCAAGGAGAGCTTACATCCAGACTTCCCATCTTGCCATTTAAAGCTGGTGAGCCGAAAGGTGAACTGACATCAGACCCAGGCGATGTCTTTAAAGGTGTGAGGGATGATTTAACCAGTGAAGTCATGGAAGCTCTGGGAATGATATTAGACCTCGGCGACTGGAAAGACACGTCTTCTGTCCCAACAGCTCCTAACGACAAACAACATGCTGCATGAAGACAAACAGGCTGGCACGTATGAAATAAAAGACAGGTTTGTTATTTGATTGCTATTTCAACAGCCTTTCTAGCATTAGAGCTATTATTAAAGGACATTGTTTCCACTGTGGTTTTGCAAAGAAGTACTTATGAACATGATGCGGTTTAAAAGTTTATCAGTTTAAGAAGAGCAAGTGATGAGAAGGATCTCCATGGATTTATTTACTTTTCTCCTTTTGCTAGCAAGCATTACTGCACCCTGGTATGTATCTACATAAAGTGTGTTTTTAGGATTAAGTACTAGAAAAAAAGGCTACCTATAGAAGAATGGCTATTCTTTCTGATTCTGCTTGGCATGTAAGAAAAGAGATGTCAGTCACAAAATCAGCAGCACTGGAAGAAATTCCCAGGGTACTTGTATCCAAGGCACTGACTGCTCAGGGATTCAATTACCTGGCAGCCCTGTGCTAACGCAGCTCT
>JAOTQQ010000004.1:28559020-28570313 GCA_026546715.1 Gallinago undulata
TTCCCAGGGTACTTGTATCCAAGGCACTGACTGCTCAGGGATTCAATTACCTGGCAGCCCTGTGCTAACGCAGCTCTGCTGCCAGAAACGATGCCTATGTCTGGCATGTAAAACACCTGAAATGCTTGCAGGCTGCACACAGCTTAAGATTCAGATTGGATTTTCTTATTGTACAGTGGTATTAGTGAATACACTGATATATACTACACATTCGAAGTCTCCACAACAACAAAACAAAACCTAACTTTACTATCTTAAACTCATCAGCATAAGAGCAGCTATGCAAATTACAAAGCATCTCTTGGCGAGACTTAAGTCCTGCCTCTGTTAGATTCAATCACTTACTGAAACTGTACTAATTACACTTTCCTAATTCATGCAAGTGCGGAAAAAATACTGTACTGAACATAGCATCATGCAAAGTAAACAAACTGAGTAAACATGATCTTTCCAAGTTCTCTAGTTATTTTGGTATTATTCCAACCAGAATACCTAAAATGAAACTGGGGAGAGACTATTTTGTTTGCATTTATTTGCAGAAAACCCCATGACTCATTTTCCCCATACAATTTAATTGAGACTAACGTTCCTATGTAACCTATGTACTTTCATGCTTTACAAACTATTGCAAGCGTTTCCCTCACGTACCTGGTGTCTGTGGAAATCCTTTTGGCTCTCCTGCTGGCTGCTTCGCTCTCCCATTTGCTGCTGCAGCTTCCTGCTGCGCTATCAACCTCTTGGTCAGGTCACTCAGAAGACTCAAACACTCCTTTGATATGGCAGTCCAGTTGTGCGGGTGCCCACCTAGGGGTACACACACAAAAAGGAAACGCTGGAGGTGTGTTTAACCCAGGTGCTCATCCTTGTGTCTATTCTGACAGTGCCCATGTGCTCTCAGCATAAGGTTCAGAGATCATAGTATTTTTAAAAAGACACAGTGCATTTTCACTGTGACAGTTTATTTGTATGGAGAGGAAGATGAAAACACAGACAGACCCTATCCTGTCAATGGCTAACTCTAAAAAGACTGCAGTGAAACCCTCTAAGCAAAAAGGAAACGTAGGCAGCTCAGCCCATCAGATCTGAAATCACTAAACAACTAAAATGAAAAAAGCATTATCAGTGGTGATAGTAAATGGTTTTGAAGTAGCACAAACACTAAAATTCCTGATGAGGTGTAACAAAATGTTCCTGGAGGCTTTTAAACAGTTTTAATTTACCTTCTCTGCCATATCTTTGTATATAGCAAGAGGCTTGAATACTAATTGAAATTGTAGCCATTGTTTGATTTCATGATTCTAGTGGTGACTCGCTATTTATGCTTGATTTCACCTCATTCACATCTGAGCATTGGGCTTTCATACACATCTGTTAGATTATTCACTTTGGAATGTTTGACTGGGGGTGTCAAAAGGACCCCGCTTTCAATATCCTAAGACCTGTGTTTCCTCATGGCTGCCATTTAAATAAAACAACAGGCACCAGAATTTGTTCAGTTTAGTAGATGAAACAATACAAATATAGAAAATGAAGCATCATTTTGGAAAAGGCATCATACGCATTAGGTCTCCTGGCTTATATAGCAGGCCTCTCAACATGAAATACCTTTTTAAAGCATTTGAATAACACTTTAAAAAGAATCAACCTGAAATATTTTTTATAATTACCTGGCTGACTAAGGCTAAAGACTTCCTGTCGCCGAACAGGAGAGTACTGGGAAAGTAACATCAAGTCTTGTAAGGCTAAAAACTACAAGGAAAGGAAAATATTTTAGTGCATGCAAAGTCCAATATATTTGATTTTTAAAAAGTGTAGTTCTCCATACAAGAGCAATCCCTAACAAAGAATGAGCTCACACAGATTAACACCAGCCAACAAAAAAAAGAAAAAAAAAAAAAGAGGCAAATGACTGTGCACATCCCTAGAATCACTCTGGATGGCGCCACTGAGTTAGTAAGAGCTTAAGAGCTTCAGAGAACTTCATCAAATGACATTTCGCTGGAGTTAAAAAAAAAAAACCTAATACTATTTTTTATTTTAACAGCTCAGACAGAAAGACTCTAAGATAAAAAAAAAGTCTAAGGAGAGAACTGTTTTTTCAAGCCAGAGCTCAACTACAGTCTGCCACACAATACCAGACCTAATACTGCTTTTTCATGAGTTTAAGTAGTCAACGTGGCAAAGCAAAAAAACTTAGTTTTCTCATGCTATGCAAGACCCAATTATAAATTGAACACTTTAGTAACAGCTGGGATCATAAATTAGATGACTTTACTTTTAACAGTGCTGTGCTCAACCCTCCTTCACCCATCCTTTGATAATGCAGCAAAGCTTAACAAGGGATTCAAATGGATTAGAGCCTATTATATCTCCAGTCTTATCAGAGATCTGTAAAGCCAGGAAAAGTGGATTTTGCATGTGCTGGTGAATATTCTTATCTTTATTTGCATAATACTTCTTATATGAGGGTCTCCAATTTCTAAGTATTATAAACAGTAAATCCCATTAATGATTACCATAGTCAGACCAAAATTACTCTTCTTTACTCAGATTTTAGGTTTTTAGTATTGTCTTTATATAAAAAAACCAACAAAACAAACCCAACTTCCAAAATAACATGGAAATAACTTTTCAATTTCAAGAGAGAACAGACACTTAAGAACTCAAATATAAGGAGCAGGGGCTAAGTATTAAGAGCATACAAATGTTTGACAAAACACACGCTTATCTAACAAGACTTAAAGCTGAGTTAAAAAAACCCTGAATGTCACTAACCTTTTGTTTTTGCATCAGGACATGGTAATATACTTATGCTGCAAGCAAATAGATCTTGGGTCTAACTTAGCAAGTCTGTCCAGCTTAAAGGGAATAGTGTGGGGATCTCCAGCAGATGTCACTACTAAACAAATTTTCACCATTAAGTGTAACCTCCTCCTTGAGTGTCCTGAGGCAGCTTTTTAAAGAACAAGCACCTCGGTTAAAATAACCACTACCTGGAAGATGTGACTGTGTGCTTTGAGAAACACCTTCTGAGCAGACAGGTGGCTAAGAAGAGGGTGGGAATTCAATTACCTTTATAATGAGGGGAGGGTTGCTGCTTAAGATTTTAGGCAGGCACTGGTCTGTCTCCTCAGCAAAAGTTGGCTGGATAGGAAAATGATGTGTCTAAATGTAAACATCAAAAGTTGTGTTATACAGAGCAAAACACAAGAAAACCGTATGGAAGATCACGCCTGAGACCTTACTTCTCAGTTGAATCATGAATTACAACAGCACATACCCCATTCCTTCAACTTACTCTAAAACTAGCCCGAAATTTCCAAGATAAAAAACACGAAGACTTTATTGCTTACATTTAAAACTGAAAAAGTCTTAGAAAATTCATAGATCTTTATCTTCCATGTACCCATATAATTCATAGCTGGGGCATTACATCATTATGAAAAGAAATTCCTCTAATCACATACCCAGGGGAAAAATTAGTGACAACACATTCAGTTGTCACTGAACTGAAAGACTGAAATTCAAACTATAAGGTCTATATTTAACAGTGTAAGCACTCTGGTGAAGAACTGAAGGTTCTTTTACCAAATAATGAGAGATTTATTAAAATTTTTCTTTTGCACTGTTTCACTTATAAACTAATGAATTCTTATCATCATGTTATTAATATTCTATGTTTTAATAGGATTTCTCCTTGTGGCTACAATATTTAAAATGTAAACAGCAGCTCTTAAATTGTATCAAACATTGCATTTTTAAACAATGTTTAACACAGACCAGCTTAGGCATGGATTACCTGCCAGTTTTGGGTTACTGCACTCGTTTTACATATCACAGCTTTATTCTCCCCTGTTTCCAACTGAAAAATTGAAATTTGAGGTAGTAATTGCTTTCAGTGTTAACAGAGTGACTTCATGTGGATTAAGTTTACAATTTCTTTCCTGACTTTTCAGTTAACTCTATGCAAATATTTACAAACAGCTTTGGAACTTTTTTAGCTCTTAAAAAACAAATAATGTAAATAAACAAATATTTTCTTTGACAGTCAAAAGGTCCATTTTACACTTTCACAGATGGATGTTTCTTTTGTCTTCCAGAGCTTTATAAGCAATACAATAATTGCAGACACTGACACACAGCATTCATTCACTGATGCTTCAACTACTGTCCTTTGAAAAAGGTTGTTCACACCTTGTAACTGTTGTTGGAGCTGTCTACAGACTGTGACCCATCATGACATCACTTTTGCTTCATTCAATCTTTTCTCTTTGCAGACACAACGAGACCTTTTTAATTAAAGCCAACACTCCAGCAAGCACTATATGCCATTTCATCCTGTAGAAGTGGTTTTTGCATCATTACATTGGTCCAGGATTTAAACCTCGCTTTTTTTCTTACTAACCTGCAGTCCAGTAACGTTTACCAAAAAAAAAATAATCAAGTTAGATGAACTATTTTTTCCTCTGTATTCTTACAAAGAAATATCTGGATTAGTCAACAAAGATCAAGTCTTCTCCAATTCTCTGTTGCCAAGACTTTTTTTTTTTTGCCTCTTCAATCATGGTCTTGCATTTATTCTAATACAATTCCTTATATATTTAAACAGTCTTTTTTTAGCAATATTAATTTGTAACTTTATGATTGAATGACAAGGGAAAAGTGTCTTAATTCCCAAGACTGCTTGAAGTCTATTTCAATACTGCAGCCTGCTTTGCAGTCCAAAACAGTCTCTGCTTTGGAGAACTGTGAACTGTGTACTTTGATGGTTTGCTTAAATTTGAGATTTCGATAGTTCAGCTCACAGAAAATGGACAGTATTTTGTTTCCTTTCCTACTGTAAAATTGGATTGAGAGCTGTGGGGTTCCTGGATGTTCTCCTTCCATGTAATCAGTAGCTGTCACAAGCCTTTAGCTAGTCTCACACTCAAATACCAAATGACTGCATGGAAACACACGTGGAGACCGAGCTCTGCAGACACATACGAGCCCTGCACCGGCTCGTCTGTCTTTACACCTAAAGAGGACAAAGAACATGGTGCAGACTCCATGAAGCATAAAGTAGTTCTTTGTTGAGATGGCCCAAACAGCTTCTGCATGGACTTAGCATCAAACACAAATAGGAGAAAGGGGACGTGGAAACAGAAGTAGAAGAGAGTAAAAGGAAGAAATGGAAATAAGAAAGCATTGCTGTAAATCTGTTAATTTTGTGAGTACCATAGATTTGTGCTATAGGGAGAGAAAGGGGGGGGTCAGTTAACACCCAGCCTCTCTCATCTGTTCAGTTATCAGATACTACCTGCAGTGCACGCTTTGAAAACTCCAGAATTCATAACGTTATTTCCTAATAAAACTGTTTTTGACAAGAAAGTATAATCTGTGAAACACTGCTGTTACACCTTTAGCACTGTCAGCCAGTACTAACCTCCGTCGCATAGATTTTGAAGAGTAACCACGCAATGTACCAGGTAATCAGAAGAAACACGCCACATAACCAGGCATGGTAAAACAAGGAAAGGTCCAACAGGCCAGCCAGAGTGTCAAGAGGATGCAATTTACTGCAGATAAAACAATCAAGAAGATACAAGAATTTCTGTTACAGAAGACATCTATTGTAAGCTCTTACAATAACAATAATTGCAACAATAAAGTTGCAATTTTCTTTTGCAAAGACAGTTTCTTAAAGATGTTTGAGATTTCATTTTTTAAAGATGATCATCATTTAAAGATGTTTGAGATTTCATCATTTCTTTAATTCTTTCTGATTTTTAAATGAAGTTAAGAAAAATTAATTAAATTAGGGAGAAGAAAATAAATAACAATGGTTACGGGTTTAGCCAATTAAGGTATTAAGACTCTAGTTTCTCTATTTTAAAACAAATTGCAGACACAGAAGACTGAAGATATGTCCTCCCAAAAAACACAGAAAAGCAGATAAAACACACGTATGTGATTTGGAGAGATTTGCCTTTCTAATACTTTATGGACTTACAGAGATGAAGGAGAGGATTTCTTAACGACTATCTACAAGATGTTTCCTACAAGGGGATGTCAGTTCCTTTTGGATCCATCTCAAAAGTAGCCAACGCTCCCCACATTCTGTGTGGGGACACAAGGAACCCAAGTCCCACCAGACACACAGAGCCAGCTGCAAAGCTGGACTCCTTCAGTAAAGGGAGCTGTCAGCAATATTCTCCTGCACGTTTTCAGCAGCACAATGTACAACCCACCTGTCTATATGGAGATCCATCGTGGTGCTTATCCATACCTTTGGGATATAACCTAGGGATCAAAAAGAAACACTGAAACAAATACAACACTGCAAAAGACTGCAACAGGCCAAAAAGACAAAAGGAGAATGTATGTATAGAGACAAAAGACTGGTCTTTTAAGATGCCTGCACCAGGAAATGATCTGCCTTTGGGCTCTTTTTTTTGTGGATTTTTTTTTTTTTAACAGAAACAAGAGAAGGAAAAAAGGTTTCAGGCCAGCAACTGTACAGTGAGAGATGTAGACCCTATCTTTTATTGCTAGCTTCTCATCATCAAGTTAACTAAGTTTCCTCACTAAGAAAAGAGGGTTAATAATAATTTAATAGCAATTTTCACTACAGTTCAGGCAACAGCAGAGTGCTTTTAAAGACTTAACAGAAACTGATACAGAACCATCATACTTCTAATTTATCCCTTAATGTAAATCAAGTGGAATCAATTCTAACATATTTTGACATCAGTTGGGAGGATAACTACAACCACAACATAAAATTTTTCCTAATTTTTAGAAAGTCCACTGCAATCACCTTCATCAGGACAGATTTTTTTTAACCATAGTTTTAAAGACCAAATTTCAGTTTCATACAGGAAGGAGCCATACTGCCTTTGTCTCCCCAGCTTCCTCCAATTAATATAAAAGGCATTTGAGAATAAAGCCAAAGTGCTGTTTTTTACTAAAAAAAAAATAATTTAAAAGATGGTGAAATATAGCAATATTGCATATAGCAAAGTCACAACCACTACTGGTATGTCAGGTTCAGCTCTGTGACACTGAATTTCTAATACCAGGCAATGGAAGGAACAGTCCAAGGCATCAAGATGTTTACCCATGTTCAAAAATATTTGAGGACATTTAAAGAACAAAGGGAATATAAATTAAAGATGAAAACAATTTTTTTAAATTGTTTTCAGATTTATAATCTTTTTAAATCTACACCTGTACATTTGGTAGCTCCTCTTCCAAATGCAAGTTATTTCCCAGCTGCCTGCAACAAGATTTCCTGCACATAAAAGACCACCAGAGACAACACTCTGTGTTTTGGTACAGAAGTCAGCTTAGAAAACTATGGTTTCCCCGCTCCCTTCTCCTTAGAATATTGTCATCTTTTGAGAATGTCATCAGTTAGACAACAAGTTCTTATAGAAGATGTTAATCTCTTTGGAGAAGAGACATTTCTCACACGCTAAACAAGCTTCTGTGAGGCTGTAAGATTTGCCATCATACAAATATTGCTGTACAAAGCCTGTGCCTTTTCTTACTGCTTTAGAGAGCTGTTAGATCTTTGTTTAAAGAAGTCTACAAGCCTCCAGCAAGTTACCTGGAAGGCTGAAAAATAGTATAACAGGCCTGAATGATTAAAGATAGTTTTCAAAATACAGGAATTGGAAAAAAAAAAAAAAAAAGAAAAAGAATTTCAGGAACCCTTACCAAAAAAGTAGTATGTGACACAGAAGTTTCTAACAAAATATAGCGATTCCACACAACTGTGTTTAACAAGGAGAGGCAAAGACCTTCTGAAACGTAAGCACTTGTATTGCTAAAAAACAAACAAAAATCTAGTTTAGTCTTCTGCATACAGAACATATGAATGAAACAGTAAAAAAAACCACAAGGTGCTTGAAAACCTGAAGTCCAGATGAATTTAAAAAATTGGTTTAAAGCAATTCCACATGTTATATCTACTATTTATTCTCCTGATCTCTTTCTGCCACTTCATAATCATCTAGATCTCACCCCTTTTCCTACTTGTAGTGGTATGAAAATGGAGGATGGCATAAGTTCCCTCTATACACACAGAAACAAAGAGAATGTTATTTAATACAAAATAAACAAAAACACCACAAAGACGGCATATTTAATCTACTAGATTAGATTTTGTTTTGATTAGAAGTGTTCCATTAAAACATTGGGAAAATTCAGACAAGCATGAGTTAGAGTCAATAATCCTCCAAGCAGCAAAACCAGTGCAATGCTGGCGCCATGCTCCATGCAAACAAATTCTATGTCTTTCCAAATAACCAAAGCCCCCCCATCTGACACTATATGCAAATGAAAACAAAGTGATTTAGCTTTCTACTTGGTTAAGTAGCATTTAAAAACAAACAAAAAAAAGGAGAATTAACAACATTCGAATACTAGAATTTTTAAAAATGCTGTTAACCACAGCTTTGCCAAAATTATGCTTGGTTTGCTGATAGACTGAATGGTCATGACTTCAGTGTTTTCCACTAATACAAACAACTTTGTCTAAAGACACTTTTAGCCAAATCGGTTGGACTGTGTAAATCTGGGAATCATATAAAACTAACGGCTGCTGTAAGGCTACAGCAACAGAAGAAATGTTCGTAAGACGATGTTTCACAAAGCACTCCTCATCATTTCACTTTGGTACAGATTTCTGTAGAACTGCTAGAGCCCCTCCAAAGGAATTCACAGAATTTCACATGAACAAGCTTTGGATGTTGAGCTTTAAGCAAGATTCAATGAGCTATTTAGACTTTAAATTACCTGGTACCCAGTTACAATTGATAACATGCTTTTTTTCTGCTCAGGATTTTGAGCATTTAACTCTCACTGACCCTTGTTGTCAGTTCAGTTTGTGTATATCATTTCTCTCCTCTAGTTCATTTCCTGCACAGAAAAGCTTTTAACGTGCATCAGAGGGGTACAAATTTTATAGTCACAGCATCCTGGGTTTCTGTGTTCATCTGAAAGGGGCTGAGCAGGAAGGAGGAAGATGAGCACTAGTGGCATTTTAACCTGAAAGTACACTATTAGAGAAAGCCAACAGACAGCAACTACTGCCATATTCCAAAATATAAATAATCAAGGCTTTATTCCAACATGTCTTTCTGCAAAGGTGTTTAAACCACTTACCTGTATGATTGGAAATGGCAAATAATTCATATTGTTAATAAGATAAAAAAGACTATAACTGGATCCCAGGAAAGCTCCCGAAAGTAGAAAAAAGAGGTTGTATTCATTTAGGCACATCTGAGGAACAGCATCACCTAGGCTAAAATAGAAAAATTAGAATTAATTCCGAGTTAAAAAAAAAAAAAGTCATAAAAAGTCATTCTAGCCTTCAGAAGTCCATTTTATTTTCCTGATCAGTACATACAATGATACCTTAGTAAGTCCTAAAGTAGGAATCCCAGCACCTCTTATTGCAATTTATGCATGAAGATACTTGCGGTATTTATGAAGTATGTCACATTAACCAGAAGACCAAAACCTAGTTCAAGTGACGCCCAATTTGTCATGGTTCAACTTTCCATTAAGAATCCTGGCTATTTAGTTTCTGGCCCTTGTTATTTCTTTGTACTTTGTAACATTTCTAAAGGACAGTATTTCCTATCCTTTTAATAAAGGATATCAAGATATAATTCCTTATTTTTGATACTACTCAAATTACAGTTTTTTGTTTGACAGAAGCCACCAGTAAATACTTTTTACAATAGAAGTTCTTTTCATAATTTACCTTTAACACACACAGACACGCAGATAATTACCTTTCTGAAGGCGTGCAGGGCACAGAAAGAAACTGGAACTTTCCTTTTGTCATGACTGCAGCACACCAAGCAACCAACATTCCCATTACAGCATGAACAACCGAATGGATAACTTGTCGAGGGTGAATAATTTTTCCTATCAGCGCTAATCGAGAGCACGGTATCGATGGCACAACTGCAAAGAGAAGCCGAAAGTGAATTTTCATTTATTATTAATAAAACACTTCAGTAGGAGAAAAAAACCCAAAAGGTACTGTCATTAAAAAACTTCTCACAGTTGGATGAGAATGAAATAAATGAAGTGGCTCAGCTAAGAGGGTCTCAGCCAAGATGTAAGCAGGAATCTGGAATTAATTACTTAAAAACAAGCTTTGTGTATTGCCTATATTAATTTCAAAGGAAATCTACTAATGTCAGGTACACCAAATGTAAATACAAAACTCTTTAAAAGGTCATCCTATTTAATTCAGGTATCACAGCAATTTACATAACCCACCTGCATAGAATTCAACGTTGAAGATGCTTATTACTACTATCACCACAGACATAAGAAGGATACAAAAGATGACGTAGGAAGTATATAAATCATTGAGAGAATCTAGAAAAAAAGGATAGTATTATTGCTCAGAAAATTACAGTAACAGAATTGTGAAAATATTTCAAAATGCATTAAATTATGGCTTAACTAACACCGTTTCTCTTCACTTAATAAAAGCTGCAACCACACAGCCACACTTTAAAAGAAAGTAATACCTTACAGAGTAAGTTGCTTTTGAAAATACAAAAGCCCAAAAGAACCAATCAAAGGCTGAAATATATCAAGGCTCCCTGCCCAGAGCAGCTGAACGATGACAGGTATCCAGCTTTCCTCTAAACAGCTCCCTGTTTTCTGTGAGTACACTCGAGGGAATGTTATTCTTAGAGCAGCTGTTTCATTCAGGAACTTCACTTGTGAACTGGAGCCCTGGAACAGGCTGCCCAGGGAGGTGGTAGAGTCTCCATCTCTGGAGACATTCAAAACCCACCTGGACATGTTCCTGTGCAACCTGCTCTGGGTGGACCTGCTTTGGCAGGGGGGTTGGACTAGATGATCTCCAGAGGTCCCTTCTAACCCCATATCATTTTGTGATTCTGAAAGTTAGAGGAAACTTCAGCTCTTTATGCAAACAGCTGTTGCGTGGGGCAGAAAGGGAAAGTATGTCTGAGTGCTTCGAATAGAAACTATGTCACTTAATCTAGCTTTTTCTCTGAATGATCTACTCACTTACATGAGCATCCAAAAGATATTTCTATCTAGGAAGAATTATGGTTATAAGCAACAAAGAAAACAACATTTCAAAGCTTATAGACCACCCACAGGCCATCCCGCTCCCGGCAGCTCAGGGCACAGTGCCCACCGTTTTCAAAGATGATTGAGGGATGGGAGTATCTCCCTGATGAGGAAAGGCTGAGAGAGCTGGGACTCTTGAGCCTGGAGAAGAGAAGGCTGAGGGGAGACCTTATTAATG
>JAOTQQ010000004.1:28587195-28597226 GCA_026546715.1 Gallinago undulata
ACTCTATTATACTATGTAAATCTGTTCTTAATTTTTGGAACATAAAGGCAAACACACAAGTAGTGCTTTTAGCTCTTTACAGCATTTTACATCTCCAAACTGCTACAGAGACCAGCAGTGTTCATAAACTTCATTCAAATGTGACTATTACACATTAACATCTTAATAAAATAATCATCAAGCCACACTTGACTACTCAACAGACAGATAGGGGTTAAAATGACTCACTGAAAAAGATCGTTATTCCCACAAAATCCCCGCTGCTTTAGATTCAGAATCTTACCTTTTTCAACACACTGTTCAAAACCTACTGGATCTTTAGATATGCTTCTTTCAATCCTTAAGGTCCGCACTAAAATAAAGTCATACATACATTTAAAAAATCAATATGAATTCTGATTCTTTACTAGTAACAATATTTATTGCATCCCTTTTCATTTACAAAGCACTTTAAAAGCGTTAACTAACTAATCCATTCTTCCCCTGACTTATGGGGCAAGACTGCAACACCCTCATGTTCCAGGTTGGACAAACAATGACAAGTTTTCACATCTTTTGCACAGCCTCTGCTCATGGTCAAGCTGCTGTCTCCATGCTTTGACCTCGTAACAGTCCGTCCTGGTTTAGAACTCAGATTTTTCTTCATGTTACTAAAAAGTAAAGCTTCACTTTTTAAAAAGTAAAGCTAACAAGATTTCTGTCCTGCAAAACTATTAAAATCAATATTCAAAATAAATCATTGAAAGACTAAATATTATAGTCCTGTCCATTAAATTGGAACAGTCAATACTGTGCAACAGAATGGTTAATTACAAGCTCAATACAAGGTATTGTAAGGACAAATTAAGTGCAGGTGGAGTAGATTTTCCATCTTTTTCCTGACTTACCTATGAGATACTTTGGACGTGGAGGGCAACTACTTTTTTAAGCTAAATGAAGCTTTATGAAGTTAAGCTTTAAAAAGCTTACAGAATGTGACACTATTGCGGGAATTTACATTTAAGCACAGACACACATTTTAACATAGTTACATGTTATACACTGCAATACATGAAGTCTTACCCAAGTAACACTGGATTGCCACTTTGCTAATTTTTATGCATTTTGGAAAACCAATAATGAATTCCTGTGGGAACATTCCTGTCGTCGTCCAAAACGTTTGTGAACTTCTGTGGAGAGAACAGGACAAAAAACCCACCTGCAGCATTCCCTCTATTACCACCTTTAAAGAAATTTTTCATAAAAACCACAACTGCAAAGCCTTTTTTTTTTTTTTTTTTAAGCAAACCACTGTATGGTGACAGGGAAACGCTCTGGAGGTATTAATACTTTACTGTGCTCGGTACCCGAGCAGCACTTCATAACGACTCATGGGGGTGGGGGGTCCCAGAAAAAAAAAAAAAAAAAAAAGAGTTAAATCATGTGTTAACCCGAGGGGGAAGGTAAAGGACTGAGCCTGGCGGTGCGGTACCGGCAGCACCGGGAGGGCTCTTCGGGGGAAGCAGCCGCCTCTGAGGCGCCGCTTCCCGCCAGGGCCCGCTCTCCCCTCACGGCCCCTCAGCGCCCCCCTCACCCGTCCGCCATGTTCTCGGCGGGGTGCTGCTCGTCGTTGGAGGTGGCCAAGACGACCGCGGCCCCCGCCGAGCTCAGGCACCAGTCTACGGCCCTCATCCCCCGGGCGGCGGCGGCGGGGACGGGAAGGCCGGGACTGCCGCTACCAAGCAACGGCGGCGGCCCCCGCTCCGCCCCCAGAAGCTGCGCGGTGTCCTGCGAGACCCGCCACCTCAGAGAGCAGCTGTCGGGAGTCTCCCGCCCCTCTGCCGACGGTGGGGCTCCGAAGCAGGGAGCTCGCTCCACACAGGGACCGGGGAGACGTGACCGGCCGCTCCCCGCCCCTCAGCCCCCTCCCCCGCTCCCGGCATGCCCCGCGCCGCCCCGGCCCCGGCCCGCTGCCGCTCCCCGCCCCCGGCGCGGCTCCGCCCGCCGCCCGCCGGCGCTGCGGGATGGGCGGCGGGAGCGCCGAGCCGCGGCCCGGCTGACGGCGCGTCGGGGCGGCCCCTCCCGGGGCAGGTAGGTGGGGGCCGGGCCGGTGGCCCCGGCGAGGCGTGGGGTCGCGGTTCGCAAGCTTCCTCACCGGGCCGCGGTGGGGGACCCTTCTCCTTGCGCTCTGCCCCGCAGCCCTCTCCCCCGGGAAGGACCCGATCCCTTCACAGAGCGCCCCTCCCGCCCACTCAGGGTTGGACGCGATCCCCCCGGCCCTCTCCTCCTCCCGGGCAGCGCCTCATCCCTTCGGCTTCCCCTTCCCCCACCTTAGGCAGGGCCCGGTCCCCTCCCGCACCGCAGGACTTGACCCCGCAGGGCAGGAGCTGACAGGACCCCGACCCTCCTCTGCCCCCGCGCCATGGCCGGGTCTGCGCCCTCCTGCCCCCTCCTTACAAACCAGAGCTCCCGGCCCTGGCTGGGCAAAGCTGGCACCAGGATCCTGCCCATCCTGCCAGGGAGGGAGATCCCCCGGCAGGCTCCATTGCCCTGCTGCAGTCAGCCATTTGCCCTCCCCCCCCCCCCCAAACCTGCAGCAGAGCCAGGCCGAGCTGTGGGGGGCTGCTTCCCACACAGTCCCCAGATCCCTGTGCCAGTGCAGGACTGGGACCCTGCCCTAGGCCTCTGATGGGCACCAGGCACGGAGTGGCAGGGCCCTGACAGAGCAAAGGCCCCTTTGCCTCTCTGCCTGCCCTGGGTTCCATTCCCACTTGGCTGGTGGTTGCGGTTTGATGGCAAACAGCACACCCTTGTTCCTCGCAGCCCGGCTGTCTTTGCACCGCAGAGCTACGTGGACATGCTTGGGGCTTTAAGGAGACCTGCCAGGGTTTGGGGTCTTTCCCGAGCAGTGTTTTCCTCTGTGGCTATTCTTTACCTGTCTATGGTTTGTTTTTTGCAGAACTGGACAAGGGGAATGTCTTACTGTCTCCACTCTGAAAGCCATTTGGATGCCGGGCCGATATATGTGCGTGAAAATGGGAAGCTGCACATGGTAAATCAGGGTGCAGGCGGCATACAAAATGTCACTCCCAAAACAAGACCTTTTAGGCTGTTTTCCAGAGGATTTTCGGTGGAGCTTTGTATGAACAGGGAGGACGATAGGGCAAGGAGGCAGAGAACTGATCATTTCATCTTCACATACACTAAGGAGGGGAACCTCCGGTACTCGGCCAAGTCTCTCTTCAGCCTAGTGCTGGGTTACATTTCTGACAATGTTGATCACATTGACTCGCTGATTGGTTTCCCAGAACAGATTGCTGAAAAGCTCTTTTCAGCCGCAGAAGCAAGACAAAAGTTCACGGAACCTGTAACGGGACTGAGAGCTCTACAGAAGTTTACTGAAGCATATGGAAATTTGGTGCTATGTTCATTATGTTTGCGGAATAGGTAAGTGTGTTCAGTAATAAATTGTCATCTGATAATGCTTTTTGTTAGCACACTTAGTTTCACTTAAATTATTTTCTCTTAAAAATAATTTTGAAAAATTAGGCACCACCTAATTGTAATGAAATGACCTGACCCTAATGTCATTTTGCTGCTTTGCTTACTTTTGTCCCATTCCTTTCCTACAAGTGCAGCTGGTGGTTTCATTCTAAGATACAAATGACAGAATACATCCATGTTCACTAACAGGGGATTTAATGTGAAGAATTATACCTGCAACTATTTTTCAACAATAATAATCAGCACTTCCATAGCAATCTGTGTGTTTAATGCATTCTCAGGAATTTCATGGGATGTTTTTGTAATTGCTGTTCATAAGCATTTCGACATACTTAGCTGACTGTACAGGTAAAGCATACCCTTGCCAATTCTCTGGATTTATTTACTGTAAGCTTGCTATCCTGTTTCAGTTTGGGGGCTCAGGAAAAGCTGGTCTCATAGGTAAGTTACAGGCTTTGAAGTCAGACAGGTTTTACCTTAGTTTATTGTGGTTCCCCTCCCCATATTGAATGTGCTTTTAACAAAGCTCTGATTAGAGTCCAGCACCAGTTTTTCCATCATTTCAATGTCCACATTGTCTTTCACTAAAAGAGAGTCTTGCCAAGCTAAAAACTGGATTATGTTTTTCAAGCCTTGCTCCTACTGAAGTCTTTCCCAGTAATATAACCAGCCTATCTTCCATCTGTACAGCTGAAAAAGGGATGGTTTATCCAGTTTAAAATCAAAGTACAGGCATATTCATCTGAAGTGCCAAGGGTGTTTTGAGCACAGTAGGAATGTTTGAGCAGAGGTCAATTATCCTTTGTTTTATCCTTTAAACCTACTGCGTTTTTATCTCTAGTACAGATGCTTTTTATGGGCTTAATTCAGAAATGAAGTTACCGCTGGCATCTTTTGCCATTACAGAAAGCTGAGTTAAGTATCGAGTCTTTGAAATCCGGGAAGTAAGATATTAAGGCATTTCTGATTAATCTTATTTCTAAGAGAGCCCACTCTTCTCTTCACAACCCTCCCCAAAGCTAGTAGTATCTCTGAAGAATTGTCTTGCGCTCTGACTATACGTACTGCCTTCTGCATAGTGGAATTGCATGGCAAAGGGATTTGGTGGGGTAGTTTGATGGCTATATGTGCAGTAGGACGATATTAAGGTCCCCTTATTTGTATGGCCAAAGAGGTGTTCCTTGAGGGATTAAATTAGCAGTAAGGATGCTGACCTCGGGGTTTGTCTTGCCACGGGGAATAGACAGTAAATTCAGGGGAGATTAGTGAATTTGGGGATTGTCTTGCTACGGGGACAATAAGATGTAAATGCAGGGGAGACTGGTGAGGTAGTGACTGCTACGTGCTTATTACTGCATACTCATGCAGTGGGTTGTTCCCATCTCTAAACCTCCTCCTGAATAGTTCCAGCACAGATGTTGGCGTGGCTGCAGAGTGAATCAGATCAGGGAACCAACACAGCTAAAAAAATAACCCAGTGAGTAACTACCGTCTGGGGTGCAGTCATGGCTTTAGTTGGGGTCCTGCAGGTGCCCTGTAGGACTTTGATCTCTAGCAAAGTATTATATTTATATATATTAGAAGTAAAATTTTGCTGTTTGACAAGCTATCCTGATACATTTGAAGTAGATTTTAAACCTGGATGAATATGGGTTTGTCTACACATTTCTTAGGTACTGAGGAAGAGCAGTATGTGAAGTTGATTTACGGTAAAATTGAATGTGTATTTTACATTATTCTGAAATAATACAATAATTATCTGTAAAGAAGTCCCTAATTGCGATGTTTGCAAGTTGAAGTCTTAATTGTTAGTGCAATATTTTGAATCAAAGCAAAACGTTGACATTTATTCAAGGAGAAAACTGGGAAACCACATGTTTTGTGTGCAGACTGCATGTAAAATGGTTGTTAGGACAGCTGGCTAATTTCTGTCAATTTTCATGTAGGTACTTACAGAAAATGACTGCATTATACTTGTGACACTTAAGGATATAGGTGCTGCCTTATGTGATTGAAAACTGATAGCTTTTTTTTTTTTTCTCTCTATGCAGATACCTGGTTATCTCTGAAAAGCTAGAAGAAATTAAATCTTTCCGGGAGCTGACATGTTTGGATCTCTCCTGTTGTAAACTTGGAGATGAACATGAACTGCTGGAACACCTCACCAAAGAGGCTCTGTCTAGGTACCGATTTCTTGATGCATAGCTAAAAGTGACACTCTCTTTTCCTATCACTGAGCAGTTCAAAGAATCAGGCTGTGACTTGAAAGGAAATTGTCACAGACAGAAACGTGTAAGTTTGAAGATTTTGGTTTCTCATAAAACCTGTTCTTGAGGTAAACAAAATACAGAATTTATTGTACATAAATCACATGATCCAAAGCACATACTGAATCATAAGAGGTCCTTCAAATGTGCAAGATAATTTACTGTCTTATGTTCTTAAATCGATTCTTTATAATGTTCATTGGCCAGGTAAAAACTGCATCTTGAGCATTTGGAACAGTTTTACACTTGTATTTCCTTTTTTAAGAGAGAACTTTATCGGCCAAATTTTTAACCAGACCAGTGTTCCAGATGAAGATTTCTGCAAGCAGGATGCCGAATATTTAGTTAACTAATATTTGAAAAAAAATTTTTTTTAGTTTTCTTTTGGTACTAAAGATTGAAAACTAGAAAATTTTGGAAATCAATAGGCAGGACAACTGCTAATTAGGGGAGATTATGTTACTATAAGATTCTAGTGCATTTTGCATCAAGGTTTTGTCTTGAAGTTCTCTGGAGAATACTTTAACGGTATGTTTTTCCCTGAGTTTTTTTAATCTCATAATGCTTCATTGCTCACTTAAAATTGTTGGCATATCTCTTACTGAATCTGTCCTCTCCCATTTTGCCAAGCATTTTTGAGTGGAGTTGACACCTTATTGTCTGTGTTAGCAAACACTTGTGCTCTAGGACTGGTATGTCACTGGAGCTGTGGGAAGAGCCAGTCAAGTAAGTGCTTCTCTTGAGCTAGCAGGGGCAATATAAAGATATTTGTTAGTCCTACCAACCCAGGCTTCTTTCTTGCTACTTTTTACGAACATTAACAAAGTAGACTGAAGAGTTGGCACAGGAAGACCCTAGCCTTCTGACACAGAGTATTAGGATATTTTGCAAAACTATCTAAAGCAATGACTGTAAACTATGCATTTGTATTTCTCACCCCAGCGTAAAACGGCTTCTCCTGAAGGACAACTCTTTATCAGATGCAGGCCTTCGCAGAATGACAGCACCAGTACGAGTATTGAAGAAGGGGCTTGAGAATCTTTTGGTACTAGACTTGTCTTGTAAGTACTTCATGGTTTAATATTAGAAGCAAACTGTAGCCTTTTGGATGAGAAATTTCTCCTCCTTACTGTTGAAGGAATAACATGAATTTGATGTTTTCCGTGAGCCAAGTACTCAACCTCAAATTTTACCAACAGCTTTCCAGAAGGCACAGGTCATACCTGTAGTCTCAGCCACTTGCTACTGACATAAATATTTTAATAGTTTGAGAATAGGTATTGTAACACTTGTATTTTGATCACTAGAGGGAAAAAGTCCATTTTGACTAACTTTGAAGACATGAAGAATACTCCAAAAAAAAAAAAAAAAAGGCCCAAACCCCCTTGTTCCAATATTAGCTTTTGGAACAAATAGTTTCTTAGTATTCTGATCATTGTCCACATCTTGCAACTTATTTTACTTGACCTTACAGGTAACCCTAAAATCACAGACGTGGGAATTGGATACGTTCTTTCTTTCAAGAAATTGAATTGTTTGGACATTTCTGGCACAGGTCTCAAGGTAAAAGAGCATCTAAATTTACCACACAAGTGTAATCAAACGTTCTTCTCTGACTGCTTTATTTCTCTTTTCACTAGGATGTTAACGCTGTCATTAAGCGGATCCAAACGCAGATTGGCCTCATTCACTCGAAAGTGCCTCTGAAAGAGTTCGATCATAGTAACTGCAAAACGGAGGGATGGGCAGAGCAGGTACGAGGGTTTAAGTCTGTTTTACTCACTAGAAATAGTCATGAAGTATTAAATCACTTAATAGCAAAGAATAAGAGATAGAGTTGTTGCCAATGATAATTGTGTAAATTTTACAAGAAACATTTTAACTCCTTCAAATGTTATTTCAGACAGTTTTGCAGTGGGAGCAGGCGGTTATGGAGGCCAGAAAGCCACAAGATGACTTGAGATCCAGAACAGCAGCTCTGCGTTTCTGTACGTAACTGTATAGAGACCACATAGTTTATTTGTTTTCTTTTCTACAAGGAATATTTTCATACTGTTTTAAAATATATAGTACAAATTGCATCTCAGGTGTGCAATTTCAGTTATTCGTGTGACTGCATTACAACATGTTTGAGTTTTTGCATTTGTTGTACTGCTGGATAACTCTTGAAGTACAGCATTGCAACATGCTTAAGGCAACATATAATAACTTGAGTTTTCTCCTTCTGAGTCCAAAATGTAGATGTTATTTTTCCCTAAGCAGACAATATCCCAAGCTGGCTTGGCCAAAACATTTTGCAACACAAGTAAGCATTTTACAGCATAATTGTGTTTTTCCCAAAATCTAAACTTGATGATTTTTTTTTTTTCCTGTAGATGGCAAGACACACAGAATAGAGGAAGTAGTCAAATGCAAGCTGGTGGAGGCAGAAACAAAAGCATCTGGAAACTTGCAGTTTTATAAGGAAAAAGTTCAAAATTGCCATTTACCTTTGAAAAAGGAGGTTGCAGGCAGCCACGAATTAAGGAACAATAAAAAAAGAGCTTTGGCTGAACAAGAGAAAGAAAGGACTTCCAAACAGAAGCATCTGTGCCTCACTGTGGAGGACTGGGATTTGTTAAATACCTACTGAGTCAGAAAGAAGTGGGTCTTTTGTTTGCTGTTTTGTTGCTGATGACAGAATTTAGACATACAGAGAGGGAGTAACAAAGGAGACCAGTATTGTTAAAGCTGGTTGCTGGGATCTGCTTGTGGGTTAACCTATGCCTGGGGAGGGAGAGAATCCAGGAGAAGGTTGATGATACTACTGTATATTTTCAATACATAATAATTTTTTCAAATAAACTTTTTGTTGTCATCCTTAACTAATTCTTCTGACATAGATATCATTGAGAAAAATAGCTGGTCCTATCCCTTCTCCTCTCTCGCCTCCTGAGGGGCAGAAACTAATCGCTGCAGCTCATTTGAAACGAAGCTGCACTGTGCTTGTCAAGCACCCTGGGACATTAATAGTGGTGGTAGAACATAAACCTCAGCCTGTGAGCACCAGGTAGAGCTCTGACAAAGGCAGGAAGCAGAGAGGATAAGCACAGGCCCCGTGGGAGGGAGGCAGAGAGAGGGTAAGCCCTCGCTAACGGTTATTGCAGAAAGGCAAAGTAGAACAGAAGTCCCCTATCTCTCTCTTTTTAGCCCAGGAAATGAAAGCTGAAACTGGGTTGCTGGAGAGATTAGACTCTGCAGTTGTAATGCAGTCTCCTTTATAAGCAACTCACTGCGTTTGTGGACGTTCTGTGGTTTAAAACCTTTTCTTGGTGTGTGTGCCTGCGATATACTTCCCCATCTAAAAACAGGGTAGTGTTCACAGAATTATATATATTTGCTGTAAAAAAAAAAAAAACACACAAACAAGATGCTCGGCCTCACTCTGTGTTGGTCTGTGTACAGCCAGGAGTGCAGCTGTAACACTGCAAGTGTGTTTATCGTACGGGTGATGTCCCTGCCCACAGCAGGGGGTTGGAACAAGATGGTCTTTAAGGTCCCTTCCAACCCAAACCATTCTATGATCATTGAATTCCTGCCCCGGGTGTTTCCTATTAAAACTGGCTGAGGTGCACAGAGCCCAGGAGTTGGGCACCACAATGATCATTGTGCTCTTATGTCTACAAGGCCAAGAATTTACTACAGATCTCTACTAGTGCTTATTGGGAGGGTGTCTTCTTTTACACTGTTGTTTGCCATAATTCAGCAACAAGAAAAGCAACGCATCCTTGGAAATCATTAAGAGCCTAGGAAAAGGAACTTGACAAAAAAAAAAAATGCATAAAGAGCTAAAACCCTTTCTCTCTTCATTCTTTTATTACTGAATTCGCCTCAAAAAAACTATTAAAAAAAAGGACTGCTCATGAACAAAACAAGAATACTTGCAGTCAAGCCCTACGTGTTTTTCCCAGAAACTCAAGACTATTAATAGCTTCCCCTGGTGACTACATCAGCCCTCCGCTGAGACAAATAACGGCACAAAGAGTGACTCCACAGAACAGGGAGGAAGACAACTGCGGAGCTCGAGTATAACCCTCCTCCTGCAGCTGCTTTCTGGTCCAGTGGCCACCAGGGAATTTCATTCGCTAGCCCCTTCCACAGCCGTGGAGATCTGCTAATCTGAGCATGGAGAGCCATGCATCTCAGGGGATCTGATGCTTTGAGCCAGAAAATAGGCACGTGGTGAGGCCCCATCTGGAACACAGTGTCCAGTTCTGGGCTCCCCAGTGCAAGAAGGACAGG
>JAOTQQ010000004.1:28597326-28612226 GCA_026546715.1 Gallinago undulata
CCCAGTGACAGGACAAGAGGAAATGGGCACAAACTTGAACATAAGAAGTTCCACCTAAACATGAGGAGGAACTTCTTGAGTTGGAGGGTGGCAGAGCCCTGGAACAGGCTGCCCAGAGAGGTAGTGGAGTCTCCTTCTCTAGAGACATTCAAAACCCACCTGGACACGTCCCTGTGCAACCTGCTCTGGGGGGTTGGACTAGATGATCTCCAGAGGTCCCTTCCAACCCCGTATCATTCTGTGATTTAACAGAAATGGTCTGCCCAGGTCACAGGCTTGTTGGTAAAATAAGGCACAGCACAGCTTTGTGTTTCAAATGGGGTGGTTTAGAGCACTCTGTTTCTTACATGCTCCATTCCTGGGACAATTACTCCTTTCCTTAGGCTTCTTGCCGACCACAGCAGGCTTCCTCTTTTAGACACACCACTGTGCAAATTTTATCCTCGGACAACTCAGACACACTTGCTGCTGTGTCCTCAACCCACCCATCTCTGTTAATTGCTCTCCGTAAGGCACGCGGCCTCTGCTGACCAGGAACAAGGCAAAAAGTAAGAAAATTACAGGAGGAAACTCACCCTGAAATAGGCTCAGCCAAGCCCCCGCTGAACCTGCCCGCTGCATCCCCGGCTGTTTCCAGGCTGGTTTCTGAGTCCTGTGGACTGCTGCTTCCCTCTGTCTTCCTTGGTTAGTCTCTTCACAGGTGTAAATCTGGAGCAGGATGGGTCCCTGGTTCCTCTCTCCTGGCCTATGTCCATTAATCACAGCTCCAGCATCCCAGGGACATCAGCTAGAGAGCAGCCCTGGGGGTACCAGGTGGGTCAGTTCCTCCGACACCGGTAAACCTTTACTGGCTCTCTTACCTGCAGAGATCACATTCCTGGCCCCACTTCTTGGTTGCTCACCTCAATTACAAAGCTCAGGAGAGAGGAGTGTGTTTGGTTTCCTCTTCCCAGCCAGGGATGTCCTCCATGCCCCCTAAGGCTGTCCCTCTTTCCTTATCCTCCTGCTGAAGGAGACAGAAGGTGGCACAAGAATCTTTCCCATGCTGAGCAGGAGGGTTTCTATATTTTAACAACTTATTAGTTCAATCCTTACCAATTCCAGTTGTTCTGTTATCCATATGTAATTCTTATCATGAGGGATGAGATTCTTCCCCTCCTCTCCCACCTTTCTTTGACCACTGCCCCAGAAGCGTGCAGCACTCGTAGCCCACCTGTCCCCTCCCAACAAAGGGACCTTGTTGTGCTTCAAAGCCAAGGAACAGGCAAACAGCCCCTGGCTGAACCCAATCTGAACCAGAAGGAAGCTCTTCTTCCCTAGGACAAAGCGACTGACCCAGTAGTGCTGCCTCTGAGTCATCCCTCCTTGAGGTCCTCTTCAGAAATTCTGCAGGGCTTCCTTATTGATTGCCCCAGAACACGCTTTGGGGTAAAAAGAGGAACAACAGCGACTACAACAAGCCAGGCTTTATTTACCAGCCTTATCGAAGCGTTAGATGTCCGTGACTCTCCAGTAAAAACGTGCATCTCGATTTCAGGCTTTGATGGAGGCTGGAAGCTTGCAAGTGAGAAACGTTTATGGAGGAAACTCCTAACCTCTCCCCCAAGCAGCAGCACTGAATGTGCTGCAGTGATGTTTTACAGGCACGGAGAAATCAAGCCACCCGGTCCCAGCCAGGCGTAGGGAAGGACGGGTTACTAAATGCAGCTGTAGAGGTTTCCCGTAGTACCGGTTCCGCTATGCAGAGTTTTGCTGTCTCATTCCAGGTGAGGTATGAGTCAGGACACAGTAAAGCTATTTTTAAAAATAAGATCTCTCAGACCGACAGCTGTATCCCAGCTACAAATTAGGAGAAACGCTCGCTGTTGATGCGAGCCGTGGTGACATGGAGAGCTGCAGATCACAGGACAGAGAGGAAACGATTGAACAGGGCTTTATCTTTAAAGATATATATGGGCTGGGATGGTGGCGGGAAGAATATGGCCTGATGTTTATTTTGGGCCTAGAAAAGTAAGTGCACTTACTGTAAATGTGAGCTTTTCTCAGAGATGATGTTTTAGACACAGGTGAGCTTTTCAAAGGAGCAGAGAGAGATGGCACCTTTTTTAAATTTCAGTGGCACGTCCCTATCTACATCCTGAGGACTGCTGTGAAGGTTTGGCTGCCTGGTCCTGCTCTGCTGTCAGGGGAATGAAACGAGCAGTGACCAGACCCTGTGCCACCCCCCACCGCCCCAGGACCAGCACTTGGGTTTCTGCAGCGCTCTGCTCCGAGGCTGCAAGCTTCTTTTTCCTCCTTTCTTTGCCATCTGCAAGTGCAAACTTATCCCAGCCCCACGGCTGTTCTCAACCTGTTGAGCTGCTCCTCCAGAACTGTGCAGCTCTGAGAGAGGTACATTTTATATATAGACCAGTTCCCTGCCCTGCAGGGACAGCTACGTGGTCACAAGGATGAGGTGGTTTGTCCCCACAAACCCTGAAACACCCACTTCAGCCTTCCTCCCCATCAACTCTCCATGTTGGCCTCCGTGGTTTGAGAAGAGGGTGGGAGGTGGCCTATGCAGCAGCTCCCCACCGTGTCACCTCAGCAGAGCATTCCTGAGGAAGCTTCCCGGCAGCATCAAGACAGAGCCTTCAAAGCCCCTGCTGAAAACACCTGCAGATGTGCCTTGCACACAAACATGGGCTTCTCCTCCCACCTGTGAGGATCAGGAGTGTGAGGTGAAGAGGTGTCAGAGGCAAATGCCAACCAAGGTCTAGAAAGGCTCACCTCACTCAGCTCCTGCTCTTTACAGGAGCCTTCAGTGTACCTTCATCTCGCTGCCTGCAGAGGCACCAGCATGTCCATACTGGAGAAGCCCCTCACCCAGGGTTGGCCAGGCATGGTATCTGTGTTGCCAGCAGCTGGTGGTCTCCAGCAGCCTGCACAGAACCCACTGAGTTATCTAGTCAATGCTGCAAGACGGTGGTCTGCCTGTGTAGGAAGGACTCACCCTCACACGATGGGAGAACCTGTGAAGGTGTCCCACAGCTGGTGTCCCACCTGCAGCAGGGGCTGCCGTAGGCGAGAAGTGCAGCACTTTGTCCCTGTTCAGAGTCACTGTGTCCTCATCAGAGCACTGCTGCTGAGGGCTTGCTTAGGCTGGAGCTTCCTGAACAGGTGGCAGAGCAGGAGGACACCACAGCTCAAAGGTGACAACACAGGAAGCACCCTGTGGTCTCCAGCACGGCTGGGTGCCCAGAATTCATGGCCTGCAGATATACTCATCAGACCAGCTGTGGCAGTGCTGGACACCATCCCGGCAGAGCCTCCTGGGGATGCAGGAGCAGAACTCGTAGAGCACAGGGCTGCAGCTCCACCACTCTGACCCACACAGGGGGCAGGCGGCCACTGGGAGGGATGGAAAAGAGGGAACAGAAATTATTCTGCTGCACTGACCCATTCCCTCCTCTCTTGGGTGGGTGGCTACCCTTTCACCGCCTGGCAGCTACTGCAAAGCCACTGGTGATGTCCCTGCATCTGTGAATCCACCAAAGAAGACACTTGCTTGATGCTACTTGTGGGAGACTACCACAGAGTGTGACATTGTGATGACATGTGACATGGCAGACGTCATCCTGGGCAGAACAACTAGCTGCAGTTTTTTGTTTTTCACTTTTTAGCAAGCTACTCTAGAGAAAGCCATTGGTATGGGCAAGTCCTGCCTGAGTTTCAGATCCAGAGGGGTGACTTAGGAGCAAACCTGTGGCTCATTCTAGCGAGAGAAGGATCTAGATGGCTTTGAAGCTGCTGAGGCACATTCAGTCCCCCGGCTCAGAGATGCACCCATCTCCTGACCAACAGCCAAAGGCTCCTTTGAATGATGGCTGCTGCCTACAGCTACACATCCCAGCGAAACTGCTCCACACTCAGCAAGCTGCAGAGGAGGAACGACTTCTGGGGCTGGGAGCAAACCACAGAGTCTTTCCCCTCATTGTTGCTACCAGGTGTTGGCACAGAGCCCTTGGCAGCTGATGGTAGGGAGCCCGCACGAGTTGTACTCACATCCTACGCCAGCTATTTTGTGTTTTAGCAGTAGACACCAGCCTCCAGCATTTCCAGCAGCACCAGTGAGCACCACACCTGTACAACCTATTTCACTCCATCAGCAGAAAAGAACCTTTTGCCCACCAGCAGCCAGAAGAGAGACTTACAGCTCCCCATCTCATCAGAGCAGTCCCCGCAGTCGTTCATCCCGTTACACCTCTGATCAGCGTAGACCCAGACCGAGGGGTCACTGCAGCGGAAAACCAGGTGTCCCAGGAGGCTGTGGGGCAAGTCACCTGCAAGGGTGGACACACAGGACACATGGTCAGCTCCACTGGGCACGGATGGGACAGCAGCTACCAAGGGGGGGGTCAATCAGTCATTCCCTGTGTGGTGTCAGGGCATGAATGCCGCTGCAGATGGGGAAGCTGTGGTTGGAGAGGGACAGGGATGTTCATGGCTGAGCCAGAAGTGGAGTCTGGGTGTCCTAGGCTTCTGCTTTAATATGTTTTTTTTCCCCAGTGTAACTGGACAATAAATTAACCATGTAGGCACGGAATCATTACAGAATCATCTTAGAATCATTACAAACCCCTCCTGGACCAACAACGAGACTGGGACCTAACATGAGCTTAACCAATGAAGGAATCATGATTTTGAAAAATGGCATCATGGTTTAAATAAAAAAAATCCCTAGGAAGATTAGAGGAACTTGGAGTCTTTGATTCCTGGCACTCCAGCTAGGTTTTGAGCAGTGCCATCTCTCAGCATCTGCCCTACAAAGGATCTCTACCAGGTTTATCCGCTCACGTACATGGCCAGAAACCAGAGCGGGATTAGAGCTGCTCTGTCTCAGGATAGGAAGACCAGCATGGAGAGAATGGTCACAACAAAACCACTCACCACAGAGTTCCTCCTGCTCATCCTCTCCGTTTCTGCAGTTGCTGACTCTGTTGCAGACCTGGCTGGCAGGGATGCAGGTCACTCTGTCGTCGCACAAGAAGCCTGTCCGGTTCTTGGAGGCTGCACAGAAGCGGTTCACTGGAAGGAAAGCAAGAAATATTTTATTTTCCAACATTTTCACAGTATGAGAAACAGATCAAGGGGAAGAAAGGGTTTTTTCCAAAATGCATTTGCTAGTCTGGAAATAATCAGGGGCCAGGATTAATCTCTGGTAGGTTCATGGCAGAATCATAGAATCATTTAGGTTGGAAAAGACCTTTAAGATCATGAAATTCAACCATTAACTTTGAACTGCCAAGTTATCACCACTAAACCATTTCCACCAGTGCCTCCACAGATGGTGACTCCACCAATTCCCTGGGCAGCCCCCGTTCCAATGTCTGATAACGTCTTCCATGAATAATTTTTTCCTAATATCCAATCTAAACCTCCCCTGGCGCAACTTGAGGCCATTGCCCCTTGTCCTATCACCTGTAACTTGGGGGAAGAGACCAACCCCCGCCTCTCTACACCCTTGTTTCAGGTAGTTGTAGAAAGCAAGAAGGTCTCCCCTCAGCTTCCTTTTCTCCAGCCTGAACAACCCCAGCTGCCTCAGCCACTCCTCAGAAGACTTTTTCACCAGACCGCTCATCAGCTCCGTTGCTCTACTCTGGACCTGCTCCAGCACCTCTTTTGTGTCTTTTTTGCAGGGGTAAGGGGCCCAAAACTGGACACAGCACTCAAAGTGGGGCCTCATCAGTGCTGAGCACTGACCTAGTCCTGCTGGCCACACTGTTTCTCATACAGGCCAGGTGCTATTGGCCTTCTTGGCCACCTGGGCACACTGCTGGCTTATATTCAACTGGCTGTCAACTAACAGCCCAGGTCCTTTTCCACCAGGCAGCTCTCCAGCCACTTTTCCCCAAGCCTGTGGTGCTGCATGTGGTTGTTGTGACCCAAGTGCTGAAGACACCACCAGTAGCCTGAAGTATGACCATATCACCCAGAGCCACCACAGCCCTGTGGAGCAAGACACTGGAGCCAAGGAATGGCTGGTGATCCCTTTTCCTTCCTCCTGGTCTGCGCCAGGAAGCACCGTGATGGACACAAACACTCATCTCACGCAATGCCATTCTCTGCCACCTTCATCAAAAAAGTAACAACTCTTGGGATACCGACCTGGTGCACGTTGCAGGAGTCCCAGCGCCACTGCCAAGCCCACGGCGGCCATGAAGACAAGCAGTGCCATGGCAGAGATGCAGACCCGTCTCCATGTGCAGCTGCGTGGATGGCAGCAGTCTGTCAGGAGGCAGGAGCAAGAGATGAGGGGTTGGGGAAGGGTCAGGGTGTTTCGGATGGGAACGACACAGAGCCATGAGGATCATGTTTTGGAGGTTCTGTGATGCAGGAGGTTCCCCCTGCAGAACTGGCAGGGGGCTGCTGGGGTTTGAGGGTTGATAGTTGAGTTTTAATAGCCAAATGATGATGTTAAACACCTCCTTGTAGAGAATTTTACTGCGTGCAGCGTGGAAGAGCCCGTGGTGCCATGACAGAGCAATGCCACCAAATGGTACTAATACTGCGTCTCCATCAGAGCTCACTCAATGCACTCAGATGCAGAAGGATGGAGAAGGCTCAACCTGGTGGGACAGCAGTGCCCTTTTCACAGCGGGAACAGCCGAAACACAAGCAGGTCAGCATAAGCCTGGGAAAGGTGCCCTCCCACAGCAAAACTCCCCAAGAGGTAAAAATGTCACTTTATGGCATTTTAAACTTTCTGCCCCAACTAGGGCTTTAACAATCCCACAGAATGAGGCTGAGTTATTGTATTATAGAATCATAGAATGATTGAGTTTGGAAGGGACCTTAAGGGCCATCAAGTTCCAACCCCCTGCCATGGGCAGGGACACCTCCCACCAGACCAGGTTTCTCAAAACCCCATACAGCCTGGCCTTAAACACTTTCAGGGATGGGACAACTGAATTATCAGCTCAAATGGGTGAGAAGTGGCCAAAGAGCAGCCCTTTTCCTCATCAAAGACATGGGGTACAAAAGGCAGCAACTTCGCAGGGACTGCAACTTTCAGAAAGTCGTGTACGTAAATCGAAGGAAATCCAGAAGACAAATGCCAAACCCACAGCCATTGCAACACAAGGGCAGCACACGTAAGAGCAACACCAATCAGCTCAGCTCTCTGCAGCGCTTTGTCTCTAAACCAACATCATATTTTCCTTCATATTTCCAGATCAACAGGAAAAAAATCAATAAAAAAATTAATGTGACCATCTGAGAAACACGTAACCGGGCACTTAGGGCAACCCTGCACGTATAATTGGATTTTGGTAGTTCCGAACTTAAAGAGCTTTGGTCGAAAAGTTAGAATTCGCTGTAGTTATGCTTCATGTTTACTTAGTTGTTGTGTGTTCCACAAATGCAGTGAAGGGCCACCCTTCCCTCCACGGCGAAGGGATCCCGGCCGCAGTATCCACCCACTCCATCACGCTTGAGTGGGAATCAAACACAGAGCACTTCAGCTTAAAAGCAAAGCGGTGAATAACAGCATGTCCCTGTCTGCAGGACAACACCCTTCACCAGAAAACACAAAAGTTGTAAGTATAAAACAATGGCAGTGGAGGAAATGTTGTTGCAACCCGATCTACAGGTTTGCCATTGGTTCTGTTTGATCTCACCTCCTCCTACTTAAAATGATCAAAATTTGCTGAAGTTTGGCTGTTAAAAGCGTATAGAAACCCTGCAGGAAGTTCACAATGAGCCTTTCTGTGACAGACAAGGATTACTTACCATGCTACCCTACTATAAGGCTGCCAACTCCAGGCCAACAGAGAACATCTTAAGTTTATTAATTTTATAGTCTGGACTTTTCACTACATAGAAGAAGGGGGCGGGGGGGTGTGTGTGGGAGGAATCCATCTCAACAGACCATAAATACTGCTTGCATTTTACATAGATAGTTTCGATTGATTTATACTTTAATAATAAAAATGCTAAGCTCTGCATTTTATTCGTTACCTCTTCTTTCAGAGAAGGACTTTGCTGAATCAAAAGCAGCTACATCACCGTTTCTCTAGAAGGAAAGGAACACGAGACTGTTTACAGAAGCAGCACTCAGTAACCTCACAAGGTATGGCTTTCTAGTTCTCGTACTGTCTTACCCAGGAATATAGAACATATTCCTTTATTTTTATATACAAGTAAAAAATTGCCTCGGTGGAAACACAGCCCAGATTTAATTCACCAAGCGATCAATCAGATCCCCTTTTAAATCTTAGTTACCCATTTGTTAAACAAACACCAATACAAGTCCAGCGCTTTGTATCAATACTTTCCCTTTGTATCAAATCAGGTTCAGTAGAAACGACTCTGGAATCTCACAGAGAGCAGCGATAAAGAGGTCAGACAAACACCACTATCAGGAACACGTGTACTTTAGGAAACAGCCGCCCAGAAGATTTTTTTCCAAAGAGAAGGACTATACCTGGGGGTGAGTTTTGTTCATGCTTCCCAGAGCTCCAGCCCTCGCAGCAGCTCAAAGGACCGCCGGGAGTTTTCTGCACCTACCAGGAGAGATGTTACCAGGATACAAAGCCCAACAGAGGCAGGAGAGCACAGTGACGCGCTGCTGTTCCCTGGGCACGCAGGCAGGAGAGGACAGGGAAGGCAGCACCGAGCCCGTGCTCCAGTTGGAAGCAGGGTTTCTGGTTTGCTTCTCATTACTCCAAGCTCCATTCTGGTTCCACAGCAGGGCATTAGACAAATCATAAAAGACACAGAGATTTTGGATGTGGAGAACACCGCTATAAAGATGAATGCTCACCTGCAGTTGATGCCAACCGCACTTACCCTGGTGCCGGTCAGGGAGAACCCCCACTTCATGATGAAAGCTTGAGGGAGGAAAAGTTGAAGACGACGATCAGATTCTTTTCTCCCCACCTCCTTCCAGAGAGCTGACACACTGACCTCATAGCAGCATCAGTCCAGACTCCTGCAAGGTGATCAGATCTCAGCAGAGCTGGGCAGGATACAACCATCTGGAATAGCTTCCTTGCTCGGGCAATGAGCACAGGAATAGTGAATCCTCCAGGGTCCTCTCTTAATTCAAATTACTTTAATTTCCAGGCCTGCAGTAAGTCCTAGAAGCTCAGCCTGTAGCTAACATGAACTTACAAATAGATTGCAGCCTTCTAAACCAGCCACAGATCTCAGCACAGCACACACAGAATGGAGTTTCATTGATAAGACTTTTCCTTTCTTGATTTTTTTCCCCTCTGCAAGTAACTGAACCTTCAAACACCACACAGCTTTTACAGAAGTATTTTTGACCTCAGTGAAGCAACAAAATGTGAATACCTCATGAGCAATATATACTGAAAGTAAGTTGCACCCTGTGAGTAGCTGGACTTTTTAAAGATGGTCTCAAAATATGACATAAAAGCACTGATCAATTCTGAAAATGCTTTATTGTGACAAAAACCCAATATATATATTCTTCAAGGTTCTCCCATCCTCTTTGTCAGACTCAAGGACCTTTGGGATAGGAAAGGCTGAGTTCTGCTCCCACAGACATTCCTCTTCACTGCCTGTGAATTCTGTCATCATGAAGCACACACTCCTCTGAGTCACCCTGTCATTTCTCCTCAGCAACGGTCATGGCAGGAGGGAAGTGTCATCCTCGTGGTATACCAATAGGCACAGTCTAATCATAAAACAATGGAATAATTTAGGTTGGAAGGCACCTCTGGAGGGCATCCAGTCCACTTTACCACTCAAATGAAGGAGAGATTCAAAGTTAGGTTCAACGTTGAAGCTGAGGTTGCTTAGGTTACCACAGCGTTACTTGGCAACGCCAAGAATTAAATTGAAATTTCTTGTATCCTAGTGTGCAGCCCCTCAATTACATATTTCGTAAGTGATTTAAGAAAGTAGTTGTAAAACCAGGCTGATTTAGTTTAGCTTATGAGTTGGTAGCATCCCTTCATCCCTGGAGGTATTTAAAAGACATATAGATGTGGTGCTGAGGGACATGGTTTAGCGGTGGACTGGGCAGCACTGAGTTAACAGTTGGACTCAATCTTAAAGGTCTCTTGTAACCTAAATGATTCTATGATTTCATGAGCAGGCAGCTTTGCCGTGGGGGTAGGAGGGAGAAAAAGTACTGGTATAAAGTCTCCAAGGGGCCCATGTTCTTCTCTCTTGTAGGAGGGTCCACAGGACACAGGTGCCCCCAAATTGTTGCCACCTCAGAGATCATGATTCCTCCCCAAACAGTAGCAAAACTAGCTCACCAAGGCTTTGGAGGAGAAGCTGGCAGCTATATTGCCTATAAGTCAGCCCTGAGACAGCTGCCTTGAATTGATTCAAAGCACCAAAACATGCCCAATGTGGAAGAATAATCACAGCTACTTCCCTCTCCATCCCCACACATACATCTGATTCTCAGTTACGTTAACTTTGAGTTAATATATGCCTCTTGACGTGGACATCCACCAACCCTGCATTTGCCTGTCCATAGACCAGCCAGGATGAAATGCAGTCTCTAGGAGCTCCTCCTTCCTTGTGGCAACACCAGTTTGTCAAAGCAGAAGCTTCTCATGGGACTACATCACCGGTAAGTTTGGTGCTCACCTGTTCTGAGGGGAATTTTGAGTGGCAACACCAAACCCGAAACAGTCTGCAAGTCTGGGCACCGCCTGCAAGAGGGAAGAGTGACAGACTAAGGGTTTAAAGCCTGCATATATTAAATTCGGGATCTGTTTCTCTATAAAGAGGAAGTTTAAGTTTCTCATTGGACTTGATAGAAAAGGGCTGTTTTGAACCTTCAAAAAGCTCGTTAGCAACAGTGAGTTGGCTAAGAGTCCCGTGTTAAGAGCCAGGTCAAGCAGGCCAAGCCATCCATACCCCAATGAAGCAAACCAGGATGAAAACGTTTAAGGTATGGAGTAAGCCCACTCTTTGAGGCCAAGTAAGACTTGATATCTACCACTATCTGTTTCCTCCACCGAGGTGATCAAGCTCAGCTATAGCCAAGCAGGCAGCTGGGTTTTAGAACAGCTACTCCACACCAAAGACCACTAGTTCAGAAAAATGAGTTCACAAGAAGGAAGCAACAGACACAAAGCAAGTCCTTCTGAAGTGAAAATAAAAAAGATAAAATCTTTACCAAAGATCAGAGAGGCTGAAGAGGGAGCCCAGATTAAGATATCCAGTATGACAGGAGACTGTTGTTAATTCCAGCACCTAAAAAAACCACCCCAGACTAAATGTACCACAGCTATTTCAGCCAGCAGTGAACTGCACACACTTCAGAGGGTTGCCTCCATTTGTGTCAAGATGATTCCATTTAAAAATCTGATGAGTTGAACACATGCTTAAAGAGAATATAAAAGGCTTTTCCTCACGCAGTTTCAATAATTTAAGGCCCTTCATTTAAGCAGTGGTCTTGGGCAGAGACCCAACGCCAAGCTGCGGCCACTGAAAACGAAGATGTCAGAAGGCAAATGGTTAAAAAAAAAATAGATTGGTAAGACAAGCCATTTTGCTAAGTCAAATGCCAAGATAGCTTAAATACCCCATTTAGATTAGAAATCTTGAGAAACAGCTCAATTACCGCAGCCTAGCCAGTATCTGATTTTACTGAGGGAAGATCCTGTGACAGGAGCTTACGAGGACACCACTTTGCGAATTCTCCAGGCTCTGGCTCACGCTGGCAACAGCGGTGCCAAGTGACAGATTGCCACGGGCACAGCCTATCCTGTGACCCAGCAGCACAGTCACTGAATCACTGCCTTCACTGCACAGATTACTGAGCCGGAATGTCATTAAACAGCCAACAGAAGACAAAAACCCCCTAAAACTTCTGTTGGGTTCCCTCCCTTTGTTGCAGGCAGATACAGTGCCAAAGGGAAGCAGAAGTGTCTGTTCAGCCCAAACCTAGGAATGTGAGCCAGAAAGTCAAAACGTTTGGGAAGAAGAAGTTCTGTGAAATCAAGTCATGGACCTAAGAGAGGCTGTACTGTACGTACACATTGAAACAGGCAAACAGACAGGTTTTTCTGAAGCTGTAACACTCCCTCTGCAACACCTAACGGCAGAGAACGTTTTAAGAGTCAAAAACATTTCCATGGTGGTTTCTCAGTTAAAAAAACTGGGATTCCTAAAGTCTCCTCTGGAAAGTCAATCCCCAACAACATCGTGCTAAGAAGACCAGCAGTAGTCACTGACATAAAGCCTGTATCTGCAAAGTCATTTTTGAACGTGCGTTGAGCCCGTCACACCTGACACTGCTCCAAGCAGAACACTGGTGTCCTGCACCGCTAGGGCTTACACCCAAGTAGAAACACCTCAACTGAACCACTGCTGCAGACAGAGGCATTTCCCACCCCGCTACCGTGCAAGTGAACAGTGTTCCAAAAACATCTCACCATCTGTTTTCACCAGCCACACTCGAGGCAATAATACCACCTACACGCAAAGGTGACCTGTCAGCAGCTGCTGGCACCCACATTCCTGGGCTACCGTGCTGCCCCACAAAGAGGTACCACTAATTTAAGACTTCAAATTGCAATTTTCACACACTTCAATGCTCTTAAGCCCCATGAAAAGAAAAAACTGCTCAAGTGCTCCCAAGCTAACAGGCCCTGCAAGGCTCCATCCTCTGCAGTCACACAACCCTCAGCGTTACAGCCAAATTACAAATCACTATTGAACTGGTTTTAACATCACTGTATCCTCTAGAGCCACTACACCTCTCACCAGAATTCAAAACCTGAGAAGGTGTTGTGTGGTTGTTGGGTTTTTTAATCATCAACAATAAAAAAAAACAATGGGTTGGAGATCCTGCATTCTAGCCAGCTTTCAAACACTTATGGAGACCTTAAAATAGATCACATACACCCCCAACTTGCCAATGCGATGGGAACCAGCACATAGTAACCTCCCCAAAGAAAAAGAACCATAAAAAATATATATACATTAGGGACATTGTTAAATATCTGAGGGACATTGTTAATTGTTGTTGTTGTGTTAGTAAATCATACAGCATAATCGGGTCACACTGCCCACGAGGGGAAGGCCATCATACCGAATATGTTGTGGTCAATAATTAACCATAGCAAAAAGCTGTACAGCCAACTTTTTCTATACAGTCAATTTTATTTGTCTGTTCTCATTTCTCAGGAATCAACTTGCTTCTGTAAATGAAGTTACAAGACTAGAATAATTAATCAAGAACAGAAAGTAGAATTTCTTCGGAAAACACAGGCGCTAACTTTACAAGCAATTTAAGACTTAAAAGCTAAAGTTTGACAAAATAATTGATCATGTGATGTTCTCTGTGTGAAGGGATATGTCTGTAAGTTTAAACAAAGTTTCTATCTTTCACAAACCAGGTTCTAGCCTGCAGTACCTCACAAGTGCTTTCCATCTTGGATATTACCACACTGTAGAAAAAAAAACAAACACCAGAGTTCTGGTTTTGGACACAGGGTTGTTTGTGCATGGACATTAACAAATACAAAAATTCAGCAGATAATTTTATAATATTTTCTCTTACCTACAACAGAAAGTGCAACACTAAAAAGGCATCTCCTGCCCACTTAAAATTTTCTTATACCTTTACAAAGCTAACTCTGAATGTACACGTTACGTCCTAGAACACACAAATAAGTTTGAAAGTGTCATGGCAGAAGTATGGAAAGCGTGCTTACAGCTTTTGTAAGCAAAAAGACACTGAGCAAACACCAGCGAAAAATGATTATGTCTGGAAACAAACAAATTTAAGACGTCTGAATCCTCACTACCAGTTGAAAACAAGATTCCCATGACATGTGTTGATTCTGTAACTTTATTTGCATTTAAAGACTGGCTGCTAAGCTTCTCGCCTGAAGAACCACCACAAACAATCAGGAGTTGCTAGCTCTGTAAGAATTAGTCTATTGGATCCAACAGAGACCTATTTAAATGGCTGACTGAGCCAGATTGACTTTTGTAGGAAGAGGTCCTGCTTCTTCGTGTTCCTCAGTCTTGCATCTCACCACAACAAGGGCAGAGGATGGGTATCTGTTCAGTTTTTGTTCATTCATGTATTCCAGATCTCCATAGATGCTCAGCTTCTGAAATACATAAACAATTTACTTTAAGAAAAAAACCTCTCCATACTGCAAATAAAATGCATTTAATTATGAAACTACATTCCTGGTTCTGATGGCTGCCGTCCTTCAATGCAAGTGAACCCAGCCTTTCTGTAAGCTCTGAAATTTATGGCTGGGACTGGATTTAAGTCCAAAAGAAATGTGTTAGATCTGCCAGAACAACAGCTCTTTTAGTTTGCAAATATTGCAAGCCTTGCTCGCACTAGAGACACTACTTTAGCTAGCTCCCCTCTGATCAGAGTCTCTGTGCTCACTGATAATACGCTGTTACGTCTGTTCTCACTATGGATCCTCCTGGATTAAACCCATACTGGGTTCTACCTACACCATCCAACCCTCCATCCAGCTTTATTCGCAGAGAAATTAGTAGTAGCCTCCATTTCTTAAGAGTAATCTGAAGGTTATTGAGAGAAGAGCGCTACAAACCAAAAGATGTCATATCCAGGGTGTCTGAGTAAGGCTCAGAGCACCCATCAGCCACAGGAAGGAGCAAGAACTGTTCAGCTACAAAATGAACATTTAAATAACAAAATCGGTTTGCTAACCGCAAAATAAATAGAATCAATAAAACCCCTACTCTTTCTTGTTGAACCTTCCCCCCAAAATGTTTCTTAGTGTCTAGACAGCGTCTTCGATATAATGAATAAATTCAAAAGATTTTAAGTTATAAAACAGAGTTACCTCAGACGGAACATATTGTTCTACAGCTGTAGCTACAGTTGCGCAACAGATCCAGAGCAGCACCAACACTGAGAGGACGAGCGT
>JAOTQQ010000004.1:28621517-28635081 GCA_026546715.1 Gallinago undulata
TGGACCTGCTTTGGCAGGGGGGTTGGAGTAGATGATCTCCAGAGGTCCCTTCCAACCCCATGTGATTCTGTGATCCTGGCTGTGTATGGAGCTGACCAGTGTGGGGTGACAGCAGGAGGAACGCTTTGTGAACTAATCCTGAAGTGATGTCCTTTATGATCGGCGAAGATGGGGAAGGTGTGAAGCACACCTTCCCCGCAGTCACCCTGTGCCCACCCAGGGACTCACCTCCGGTTCCAATTCTTCACCGAAATCTCTGCAGTGTTGAGGTACATCCTCACAGAGAGCAGGGGAGCCAAGTTAAAAAGGAGAAGAGGGCTCTATTGCATTGGCAGGGCCTTCCTAAACCAAGATGGGTTATAACTTGGCTCCTTCCTGCCTGTTTGGTCTGGTGTAGGGTCAGGCTGGGTACACCGTTAGAGCACAGCCAGGTGACAGCACCAGCTTCAGTGCTCCCAGCTGGCTCTCTTCTCTCCCCATCAAGGAAAGCCCTTCAGTCTCCCACACAAGACCTGCATAAGAACTGAGCCCCTTTTCACCACCCATTCGCAGAATCACAACAGGAAAACGTTTGCTGCACCAAGCTTATTGATATCAGGCAGAAAGCAAAAGACTGGTACAAAAAGCACCCCTACTGTCTGACCGTTGTTAAATCTTTATAAGATGCCTCACATCCAAAAGATGAGGGTTGCACTCTTTGCAGCCTGTTCTGTCAGGGTCTGTGGCAAAAATGGGGCAAAACCCACTGCAAACATCCAGTGTACTTGAGTTTGTGTTCAGGTGCCCTAATGCTTTATTTCTGTCCCTGCTAACATTATTTTAAATTGAAAGCACATCTGAATAGGATTCAGGTTCTGCCAGGCTGCTAAAGATAATAAGCTGGCTCCTGCTTAATCCCTTTTTCTATTAAGAGACATTTATACTATGGGCTCCTTAAATTCAAAACAGTTCCCTTCTAGCAGGCATTTGCTGTTACATGCCCTCAGTTTGTCAGACTAAGGTGAAGCATCTCGCTTTGCTGTCTAGTTATTTCAGTCTTGATTTGCAGTAGGCTGCTAATCTCAAGCAAGTACCCATCATTCCAGGCCATCACGTGTTCTGTGCTCTGGTGCATACCGTAATCAATAATTCATGTGTTGATAACATCCCCATTAGCTGAGATGAAGCCAGTGTCCTTATTTATAATAAGAATATTCCACTTGCCTAATGGCTTTTCTGTTTTCCAGAGAGTTGTGGTTGTGGAAGACATAAAACGGTGGAAGTCTATGCTTGAGCTTCCTGGGCAACCAAAAGAGAATCTGATTGAAGCTTTGGAGGAGCTGAAGAAGAAAATACCTTCCAAGGAAGTGTTACTTTCAACAAAAATAGGTACATCTTGTGTCATTAAGACTGTGACTATTAGGTTGCCTTGTGTCTGTTTGGCTTGTCAGTACAAAAGAGAGTAGCTTGCAAAGTTTTTAAGAAACAAGCATAAGCTGCCAATAAAAAGGTGTTAATATCCATCCTGCAGTTTTCAGAGCTTGTATTCAGAAAGTCAGCTCTCTTCTTAATTCCTCCTAGATTGCCTGCTTATTTCCAAATACTGCCTCACCCCTTCTGTGGTCAAATTTTTGAAGAGCTCTTCTTGGGCATGTGTGTTTTATCCCTCCTGCTATCTCTCAGGGGCACGGCAGAGTGCTTTCTTGCCATCTGAGACACGGCTCACCCATTTGACCTGCCTGAATGCTCTCAATACGCGAGAAATTCTCTATGGATTGCCCCAGAACTGCTTACTGCATCCTCCGCTGAGAAATCCCCAAGCAGAGGGGCAGCTCCACGCCAGTGATACATCCCGATGCCCGGCTCCTTTCCATAGGACGTGGAGGAGGGACAAGCAGACCACATGGTCCCTGCCTTTCCAGTCTATGGAGAGCATCCTGGTGTGAGAGACAGTTGTGCTGGCCTTTGTTTACCACAGCAGCAGCTGGATCTCTATTAAAAGACCCCTCCTTGCCTTAGAAAAGGCGATGAGATCTGCCCCTTTTCCCTTACGTTGTCATTTCATTTGCCGTGCTCAGTTTTTTCAGTCTTTTCCCGAGATTCCGCCCCCCCCCCCCCCGTGCCTGCCTGAATGCAGTGGGGCTGGAAGAGCCACCGTAGCCTAACAGTGACATCTCCTGGCCAACAGCGCTAGTGGTCAGACACAAATACCTCGCTGGAAGAAGGTCCTCTTTGTCTCCTCTCAGCGGAGAGCCTCCTTTGCGCTTGCAGGTCCTGTCGATTGGAAAGATTCTGCTCTGAGTCACCGTGGTGTTAGTGTGTTAAAATGCTATAGATGTCACCAGCCACATCGGTTTCCTTAAAGGGGTTTTGAGTTCAAACCCAGCATTCTTTGTAGGCCAAATCTTTCACCAGATCTCATGTCTGTGTAGAAAATTAATGTAGTCCTCTATTACCTAGGTATGGCCTCACACCTTGGTGACTTGGGAAGGTAATTTTCATATGTATGGGTCAATTCCTTGCTAATTGCTCAGACAAAAAAAATCACTGCAGAAATCAAGAAGTGAGAACTTCAGGCTTAATTACACAGAATCACAAAATGATTTGGGGTTGGAAGGGACCTCTGGAGATCATCTACTCCAACCCCCTTGCCAAAGCAGGTCCACCCAGAGCAGGTTGCACAGGAACATGTCCAGGCAGGTCTTGAATGTCTCCAGAGAAGGAGATTCCACCATTTCCCTAGGCAGCATGTTCCAGGGCTCTGCCACCCTCAAAGTGAAGAAGTTCCTCCTCATGTTTAGAGTTTATATGTTTATATTCAAGTTTGTGCCCATTTCCTCTTGTCCTGTCCTTGGGCACCACTGAAAAAAGACTATCCCCAAGCCAGTTCTTAATATATAAAAAAATTGTGAAATGTAATATTAAACCCAATTCCTGATAATTATGTATTTGTATCAATGCTCCGGTTGCATTGCTGACTCTGCCTGAGTTAAACACGTGTGTGGCTGCTTAGCACCAATGTGATTTGACCGGGGTCTGTTATATTTTATCTGCCTACCAAACCTGAAGGAGCTGCTGCTGTTTTCCAGGTCACACAGTGAATAAGATGCGCAAGCATTCCGATCCCGATGTGGCCAGCCTCGCCAAAGATATTTACACGGAGTGGCGAACTTTCATCAAAGACCATTCAAACAAGCCCTCAATAGAGGTCAGGAGCGATCCCAAGACGGAGGCTTTCAGAAAGAACGCGCGGAAGCTGCTTTGTAAAGCCCTGGATCTAGAGGTAGTGTTCATATCCATTTGTCTCTGGCTCAAGGAGTTATTTCTTGTAGGAACAAGTCAAACAGACTTCTTTCAGCCGTAGCTACAGTAAAGTGGGTCCTGCCTGCAGAGTGGGGATGAGGACAAATGATCTGATCCTATTTTCAATGATTCACTGTGCATCCCTGTTTATAAGAAGCTTTGTTTTCAAGTTAGATTTTTTTTTTTAATTGTTAACCAAGTAATCCTGCTAATTGTGAGGTGTATTTGCTCACATTTACATAACCAGCCAACAGAACAGTTGTGAATCTGCTGCAGTTGGACTGTGCAACAGAAGGAGGAAGTTAATATAACAAAGTTTTTCCTACGACTTAACAGCTGTGAAAGCAACACTGGGACCTTTTGGTTGTTTCATATTTAAGTAATTAAACATTTGTAAATTTAAATCTATTGCAAAAACAGAGAGGCAAGGTTGACAGTATATAAAGTGATGATAAATACCAGATCCCTCAGGTGTCTTTAAGTAAATGAACAGGGCTTTGCTGTAAGGCTTAATGACTAGTTTGCTTGGTCTATGAAATGCTGTAATAATTATCATTTTTAATTTATTCATTAATTATCCTTTAAATGGCAAGTCAAGTGATAAGCACTCAAGAGTTTCAAAGCTTAGGTGCTTGCTAGCTATGAGAACAACCTCTCCAATTTCCAGTCCATCCGGTCTGAGGCAGGGCAAAAGGACAGTTTGCTGTGGGAACAGAAGAGCAGGAAGAAAGGTGGGAACTCACCTTTGCCAGGCTGCTGGGTCAAGGTTGCTTCTTGGATAGCAGATCTGTGCGTGCTGATAAGACTGGTAGTAAAGCCTGGACCTATGGGACATAAAGGCTGTAGTACCACCCTAAAAGGAGTAGTTTTGGGTAAAGCAGAATTGCTTTTGAACAGGACTAACCTGAAAGCACAGCAAGAGAAAATACCCTTCTAGCTTGCAGCTACCACTATATGCACAAGTAGAGCTTACAGCAGCAGGTGAACAGCATATATACACAGGGGAGCCCCAGAGGTTTGGCAAACAGGGAGCAGGGACACCTGAGAGGCTGACAAAAAGGAGAAGGGAAGGTGGGGGCTGAATGGATCCAAAGGGCTTCTAGTGCTCTCCAGTAAAAGGGCAATTCAGTGATGGGTAGCAAAAAAAGGAGTGGGCAAAAGACTTGGAGAAATACTGCTTGGCAGGCTGGAATCTCCTGCATGCAAAGCATGGGAGATTCCCCACCACAAAAGGCAAAAGTGAAATTAAAACTATTTCTTGATGGGTGGGGGATTTTTTTTTTTTCCTAAGCTGTGCTAAATTACAGGTTTTGGCACATGTTGAAGCAATAACTACATAATTAACATTTAGCAAATCCCTTTCTGCATTCTTAATTACACCTCCTTCTACACACAGAGAGCCCACATTTCCCTTTATAGCACCAGGCAGAGATTGCCAAGTGTTTGGCATGTCTTAGAGTTGCTTTGGAATCAAGTTTAAAATAGTATCCAAGGTACCTTTATATCAGCAAGATCAAAAAGTGAGCTTTATGGAGGCAATACAACGTAGCTTATAATTGCAGTTGAGCTTGATACCCAAAGCCAGTTGCAGATTAGTTTCCTGTTGTGATGGCAAAGTACTGCCACCCAGCTGGAGACATGAATATGTTCCCTGCTACTGACCACGTTGTCTTGTTCCTTAATTGCCAGGGTGGAATTAAATTGCTCTTCCTGTTACACTTGTGATGGGAAGTAGATTTCCTCGAATCTAAGCTGATTAATGAAGAAACACCGAGAAGCGCCAAACTCCAATTTCAATCAGTTGGTCTCCTTATTAAATGTAAAGATCTAATTTTATACTTTGCTGTTTTCAGATTGATCACCCACTGGCTGAAAATATTGAGCGAGAAGCTTTTCATCTCTCTTCCCGTCTCATTAGCGCACCGTATCGCAGAATGGTGCGAGCTCTTGTCTTCTCATTAAAGCACAAACCTGAGATCCGAGCAGAAGTCAAGACTGGCACGCTCACCGTCCCTGCGTTTGTACAGAGCCATAAAAAGTGAGGTGTCGTGCTTGATCCTGAGGGAGGACTTCACGTGCCTACGTCTCTGTGGAAGTGGGAGCCCTCTTCATTGTGAGGGGAGTGCAGAAGTGCTGACAGTGCGATTCACTCAACACCACTCCATGAACAGAAGACAAGAACTTCTTGCTGAAGACAAGAACTACTAATGATGAAAACGGTGCTGTAAATCTGACTTGGTAGAAATCCATGTGGGCTTGTTGTGCAAGAAAAGTTTCTTCTGCTCTGCGGTGTGTTTTTCCTGCTACAAAACCATCTTTGCTGACTCACCTGTTTCTCGCTTCTGCCCCTTTGTCATATTAGCTCCATCCCTGATGTGGATCTTCGGGTGGCATCAGCTGAATCACGTAAAAGGAGCATCTCGGTGCTGTGCTGGTAGGGAATACTGGGAATTCAGTATCCTACTGGATAGCTGCAAACTCTAGTTAACCCTAAATCAGCCACATCTGTTGCAGCTGGGCCCTGCTTGTGGCAAGAGCTGGCTGTTTTGCCAAGCCAAGTGATTGCCCTTTGCTGCCTTTCAGAGTTGGATGCAAAATGGATCTCAATAGCTTGGTAGCCACCATTCCATAGGTGCAGTCATCCCACGATTGTGGCCATTATCTAAAGCCCTGGGGTGAAAATGGAAATACCCTGGAGTATAGGTGCTATCTAATGTCTCTGCTGTTTAATGAGCAGTGCACTCAGACTTCCATACCTCACTCGTCATTTAAATGTGGTGCTTGTTCTTACTGTAACATGAAAAAAAACCTTGAAATGAATTTTCTAAATAAAATTAGATTTTAAGCAAAACTCTCCTTTTAAAGGCTTTTTTTTTTTTCCCCAAAAAGGAACATGGTTCAGAATAATTGTGTGAACAAATTTAAGCAACAAACTATTGCTTTAATTCCTTCTAGTTATTAAAAACTGGAAATCTTGCCTCTCAAATTTGCTCTGCTTTCTTTAGTGCCACAAGTCATCTTGTTCTCCATAAGCTCTTATTAAAGCTGTGACAGGCACAGTGTTCCTCTACTGGTAGGTAATAAAATGCTCTCTGTGTCTGTGTGTACATACACTGTGGACTGGCCACAAACCTTTTTCTGAATTACCAGTGTAGACAGAACCAAATACAGGGATGAGTGAAACCTGCCTATTCACAGTCACGGGCATTGACGTCTTAATATAACGTAAGGAAGAGTTTTTTGATGTTTCAGAAGAGTCACTTAAGGACAAATAATTCTGTGGGAAAACTATGAATTAGTCTTTATTCAGATCTTCGCATGACCGAACTGTCATTATGTGGACACTAGAAGCTAAAGGAACACCCAAAACTTACCTGAGGTATTGAACTCTGTAAATTTAATTAGATAATCTCAGGTTCTTTTAAAAACATCTAAACCCTGTCTTGTTTGCTCGGGCTCAGTGCAAGACGGTTGTGGTGGTTGTTTTTTTTCTGTACACATTGTGAAGGTATCTCCAAACAGCTGGCTCTTCTGAAAACAGCGATGCTCTGGCGAACAGACATTTCATTTGTAGAAAGTGGAAGGTGAAGGGGAGGTGTCTTGGAGACAGCATGAGACAGAAACTGGCAGATACGTGGGTGGTTTGGGTCTCGTGGGCCCACCTCTTCCAGATGACTTTTTCCATGCCCTCTCTGGGTCCCTGACACCTTCCTTTTCTGAGCAGCCTTCAAGGAAGAGATTTTTTTTTTTTAACGTATTTTGGATACCTTCAGCTCTTTAGGAATTGCAGAGATTTTTTTTTCTTTTTTTTTTTTTACTTCTTTCTCAGTACATGCCAAATATGTAAAGTTACTACACACGAGGAGACAAACTCTTTTATAATTTTCCTCTATTTAATGGCTAATGTTTTTGCCCAACTTGCTTTCAAAGGGGCCTAAGTGTATAGCTCTGGGTCCAGTTCTTCTATCTTGATGTTAAAGTGGGCAGCAACACTCAGGCTGAAGAGTCACACGCTCAGCTTTGCATAAAACTGACTGTCTGGAGGAACTGGAAAAGATTCCTGAGGGTTGGATTTGAGACCCACAGGACAGAATGCAGAGAACAAGGGAACACTTTAAGGACAAAAACAGAAAGGAAGGTGGGGAAGGAAGAAAAAGAACAATGAAAAAGCAACGGGCCAAAAAGGGCTTCATTTTCTCGAAGGGTGATGCTGAATGTGACAGCAGGATACTCGATACCTAGCAGTAATCTGGTTTTTAATTACTCTATAAAGACCAGATTCCCCCCTTGGAGCAGTCTCACCTGCACAACTGGGTTATTTATGCCCTAGGTTACCTACTGAATCAGTTTGCTGCTCCTCAGGTCTTCCTTCCCTCCCCTGGGCGACGCTGCCAGTGGGACACTGGAGCTGTGTGGCTCATGGATAAATCAGGAGACCAGGGGTGGCTAGTTCTCAGCACTGTCATCCTTTCACCAGCTGCAGTTTGTGTGACCCCTGGAAATCCCTTGAACCAGAGGGATCTGGAAGAGCACAGGGACCTGAAGGTAAACGCTCCCGAGGCTGGCCTGGCTCTGAATCATCTGATTTGTAGTCTGCCTGTGGCAAACTCACTCAAAGAGGGTCCTGCAGGACCCTCCCTAGCTTGGGTTCCCCCACCACATGGGTTACACATCAGGCTGGAGAAGAAACGGCCCCTCACACATCCTAAGGCTTGGCCTTACTGGCCCAGGTATAGGTATGCGTTTCTCCTAAATTCTGCTGCTTCCTCCTCTGGTTTTCTGCTGTGTGGGGCAGACCAGGCACAGGGTACCAGTAGGACACGTTACAAAGGCAGGGACTCTCCACATGCTCCTGTCTTCACGTTGAGGAACCCCTTTGAGATGAAAAGGGAGGATGAAAGGGCTGAGTGGTGGCTCCCTTGCGCTAGGTTTCTCTGGCATGGTGCCTTTGAAATAGCTGGTTCCCTTTTTACAGGGGGAACATTAAATGAAGGAGGCACCCAACCTGGAGAAAAGGTTCTTCTATTTTCCCCTTTTCTTACCAGATTAAGCTCGGCCCACAGATTTCTTTCAGTGAAAGAAGAGATAAAGCCAACAGACCAATAGAGACCTGCTGCACCCAGCACAGGGAGGAGGGAAGCACCTTCTGGAGGTGAGTGACATCTCCTGCTCTCCTCCCCTGCCTTTGCTGCTGGTGCCTGGAGAATACAGGGTGGGAAGGCACCAGGTGACAGCTTGCTCCATGAGCAGTCATGGCTCAGGAGAGCTTTGTCCTGCCACAAATGACTTGGGCGAAAGAAGACAGGAGTAGACAAGATCCTCCCTGTTCTTCAGAAAAGAGAGCGCACAGTGGCTCACCCTTTTTCATCTTTTAAGAGGCTCTTCAAAGCTTTCTCCACAAAGAACCCAAACTTTTAGATCTCATTTTCTTCCCTGGCAGACCTGTAATACGGAGGGTTTGCTAGACTGGCCCCAGATTAAGAGATGTTAAGGCAAAGAGCAGCCAGAGATGTCTTTTGGAGCTCTGATCATTTGAAGTAGGCTCCAGGAAGTTTCCTCCCAGGGTACGTCAGCACGCCATGGGGCAGGAGCATAAAATGGAGCAGAAATTGGGGGCTGGAGCAAAGGGGGGACAGAGAAAAGAAGAAAAGAAGAGGTAAAGGGAGGGAAACATGTTCCCCATCTGGCAAACCCTTGCTCCTCCAAGCAGCACCAGAAGCCCTGAGTCTTCCCATCTCCTTTAAGTGGCTGTGGTACTTTTAAAGTGGTTTTAATTCTAATGAGTGAGCCCTCTCATAGCAGAGGTCATGTTGCGGAGGATACCACAAGCGTTGGAGAGCCCTCTTGCATTTGTTTAAACACCCCTCTGCACAGGGGCTGATACAGAATCATAGAATCATCTAGGTTGGAAGGGACCTTTAAGATCATCTACTCCAACCATCAACCTAACCCTGATAAAAAAAAAAAAAGCCGCCACCAAAAAAACCCTAAAGAAAACCATACAAAAGAACCCCCCACATTAATAAACCATGTCTCTAAGCATTATGTCAACCCGTCTTTTGAAAACCTCCAGGGATGGTGCCTCAACCACTTCCCTGGGCAGCTCCAGCCCATTCCAATACTTAATGACCCTTCCAGTGTAACACTTTTTCCTAATACCCAACCTGAACCTCCCCTGGCACAAACTGAGATCATTTCCTCTTGTCCTATCACCTGTGACTTGAGAAAAGAGACCAATCCCTGCCTCTACACCCTCCTTTCAGGGAGTTGTTGTAGAGAGCAATATGGCAGGATAAATCCCACCCCACATCCTCCTTCAGCCAGTGCTGGAGCTGAACCCCATGTCTCTGAGCGGTGCTGGTGGTGTGCAGCATCGCACCCCCTCCATGGGTCCAAACCCTGCTGTTTCAGTGAATAGATTGGGGTTTTGGTTTTTTTCCTTCTTCCCACATGTACGCTGTGACTGGGGCGTACTGGGCAGCTGGGACCCAGGTACCTGCTGGAGAGCCCGGCTGTGGCAGCGCAGATGAGGAGGCAGTAGTCAGGCAGCCCTGCCATCTGGGGAAACATAATGGATCAAGCATATGGACAATTAAAAATGCAATGACGGCGTTTACCGGGAGTTGTTTTCCCAGCTTATTTTAAACCCTGTTTCCCGGTCGCCGCAGCCCTGGGGACAGCGAGGTCTTCCTCCCCTGCTCGTGGGGGGTTTTGGCGTGCGGAGGCTTAAACGGGGCATTCGCTCCATGATGGATGGGAGAGTTTAACAGCTGGATTTTGAGCTTACAGTCCTGCCTCCGCAGCAGGTTTGGGGGGCTGTGGATTTGAGCCTGCCTCCCCTCTCTGGCTGGTTCTGCATGTAACAGGCCCTCCTCCTCCTCCTCTGACAGCAGTGCAGTGTTTGCATTGTGAAAATTACAGCTTAGGCAAAATATTGACCACAACTTTGGCTTTCGTCTTTTTTTTACTGGCTGTGGTAGAGGGACAGCGTTTGTCCCTTATAGGAGCACCCTTTATAGGGAGATAACTGCTTGCTATATAATAATACATAATTAGCAATGATTATCCCATAATCTAGCCTAATTGACAGACTGTGGACGTTGTTCAGTGGACTGCTAGCAGAAGAATTAGAGCATCATTAACTGCACTGCAACCCTGGCACGGGCTTCCCTTTTCTGCCTCCTGCGGCATGTCAGAGTCCCCTTGTGCCTCAGTTTACCCTCCTCTGAAACGCCAGTACATCCACATGAAGTGCCAGCCCTCTGGGGACTCAAGTATAAAAGTTAAAATACACCAATAACTATGGAGAGGAATAGGGGGAGAGGGAAGAAATCACCAGAGAAGAGCTGTGAGAGTCCTTTAAATACATTCCCCCCCCTCTTTCTCAGCACAAACCTGATGTGGGGGAGCAAACCAGCTGCCACATCTGTAATGTGAGGCTGGACACCACCGATGTCCTGCTGCTTTTCTGCAAGAGCATGGAGGGGAAAGGCTCATGGAGGTTGCCCACAGCGAGAGCATGCACCCCACAGCATTGGGCCAGCCCTGGTCCCTGCTCCCCTTCCCACCCCAGGCGCTGCTGGTGTCACCACAGAAAACTTTACGGGAGTATCACATGGAATAAACCACCGAAGGGGAGTCGCCCAGTAAGGGGTGAGCTCCCAGCTGGTGCTCAGAAAGCTTTTCTCTTTCTTTCCGCAGCCACCAAGGTAACAGACTGCCCATTTTATTCTCATTTTAGGAGAAAGATGTGAGTCAGCAGAACATCGCTGTGCCCCTGGGGCCACATAAATCTCGAGTGAGCAGAGCGTGCGATGCTTCTGCTTAAGAGAGCATCAGGACATCTTTCGGTTTTATGGCTGGGTTAGTGTGGAAACCTGGGGCGTATAAAGCATTCCCGAAAGAGAGAGACCTGAGCTACCCGTCACCGCTGAAGCTTGGGAAAGGAGAAGCCCCTCAAGCAGCTGAAGGGGCCCCGTCCCTCTCCCCACACCAGACCCCAATGGGGTGTGCAGCCAGGTAGCCGTGCTCAAGCAACTGGAGAGCCCCAAGGTCTGCCCCACGCTGCAGGGACAGGCTCCAGTGTGGCCACCAAGGGGTCACCCACCCCTGAAAGGTCCCCAAAGCTCACCCAGCTGCGGTGCTGCTCATGCTGGCTGGTTCCTGGGGGCTGCAGAGCAATGATGCCAGCTCAGGCAAGCTGGCACCCTGCCTGCACCATTCTCCTTCCCAGCCCCACGGTGCCCTGCAGGCACAGCTTTGGGGACACCAGAGAGGCTCTGAGTAAGCCTGGGTTCAGCTGCAGGGCTGGGCTCAGCTGCATCCTCTGCAGAGCACTCCAACCCCCAGGCTCCTCCAGGCTGGTCATGGCCATCACAGCATGACTGGCTGCACCTGAATGGGCTCCCTCTGGGTGCAGGTGGGATTTTCCAAGGCTGACAGACCCTCACATCATGGATCAGGACACCATGTGGCTGCTGGGAGCCCCAGTGGGACACCCCATCCTGCCCAGTGCCCCTGGGCTGGCCCTGTGGCTCCAGGCAGGGGGACCAGTGTTTGTCTTGGGGCTCTTCCACCATCGTTGCACTTCCCCAACGCAGCAGCACAAAAGCACATCCCCCCAGTGTGACACATTAAGAAAACCTTCCCAGTAAATAGAGAAAAACACAGAGAGCATGACTGGGATTTTTAGGATATTTTATCCCAGCTTCTCTCCAGTAGAAGCGGTTCCCCCAGGGAGGGAGAGGAATAAACCAACCGATCTCCTGGGGGCTCTTCCAGTCCTGTTTTCTATGATCCATGATTTTCAACGATCGTTCGTCACCAGATTTGCATGCGGGCGCTCGCAGAGAGATAACGGAGGCTCTCCCTTCCGCAGAACAGCAAAGCCTTTGTCTGCTCCGGAGGGACACGGCTCCACGTCCATAAGCAAAGCCAGGAGATGGAGTGGCTGCGTTCAAGCCCGGTGCAATCAAATCATCAGGCTCTAAATAAATAATCAGATGAGTAACGGGAGCGCTGCCTGTGCCTGCCGTTCTCCCTGCCTGCTCGGGAATTGCTGGGCAAACACCAAGGAGGGAAACTGAGGCCCGAGGGCATGGTGGGGGGGGAAGAGGCCCGGTGATGGATTCCTGATGTCTGTTTCTAACTCATCTGAGTGGCTTTTGCATGGAAAAAAAAAGGGATCGTTTCACAAAACAAAACATCTCTCCAGGCTGTGGGGCTTGCACCATCCTCTTCCCTTGGCTGGGCTCCCTCCCCAGCCAGGGCAGTGCCCAGCCAGGGGACTTTGTACCTGCTCTCCAGGGATCTTAGAATCATCGAATGGTTTGGGTTGGAAGGGACCTTAAAGATCATTGAGTTCCCACCCCCCTGCCATGGGCAGGGACACCTCCCACTAAAGCAGGTTGCTCAAAGTCCCATCCAGCCTGGCCTCATCTTCTCCCTTCCTGGCTTGTCCCCATGTGACCTCCGTTTTTTTTCTGCAGAATCAGCTTCCCAGGGTGTTAAATTTGGAACAGAAAGGGAGGGCCCTGTACATCAGGGAAAAGGCTGTTTAACAGGGGATGTCAGTGTGCAAAATCCTGCGGGGCAGGGAGAGAGTGGATGCTGAAACTGAACAGAGAAAAAAAGAGGCTGAGAGCAGGACGGGTGCTGGGGAACCCCTTGGCTCAGGGGAGCGGAGCTGCTCCCTGCAGTGCCAGCCCTGCATCCCGAGGGATGCCAGCATTGCACCAGGGATGCTCAGGTGGCTTCAGAGCGGAGCCGGCGCTGGAAACCCTCCCTGGGGCGAGTGCGACAGCAGCCCATATTGCTGCTGGACTCTGGGACCAGGTCCAACTCCTTAGTTGAGTGCACCAGCAGCAGCAGCTACCCAGAAAAGCCTCTTTTCCCTGCAAATCGCAGGGTGCTTGCAGACTCCAGCCGGGCAAGGAGGTGCCCATCCTGTGGGCGAGGAGCTGGGGGCTGGGGGGCTCCCCGTCAGGCATGAGCGGCTGCAGCATTCACCTGTTTCAGCAAAATCCGGGCTGCCAGGAGGGTTAATTATATCTTTAAGTTTCTTCAGTTGTCAAATCTTGTAACTCCCATCTCAAGCTGACAGTTATACACCTAGCAATTAACTGGGAGCAAGGCTCTGCTGGCAGCAGGGGGGGGTCTGGCTTTGTTTCTCCTCTATGTACACCCCACGCTCACAAACCGTGTCCTGAAGGCCAGGCTGGATGGGGCTTTGAGCAACCTGGTCTGGTGGGAGGTGTCCCTGCCCATGGCAGGGGGGTTGGAA
>JAOTQQ010000004.1:28635181-28696892 GCA_026546715.1 Gallinago undulata
AAATATTCCGCTCAGAAATCCAGCATTTGCCAACGTGTTGCACCAACCAACGCCAAATCAATCCGGGCTCTGATAACGAAGGCTCCTTGTCAGGAGGCGTGCGCAGACGTGCACCTTCTTCCCTCCCCAGGCACTCTCCTGGGCACCCGCGGGCTGGTGGAAACCAGGAGGAAAAGCTGCTCCATCACCATCCTTTCTCTTCACTGCTGCTTTCCCCGACGCTCAGCGGTGGGTACACACCTGTCCCAGTGGTCGCTGGAAGTGATCCATCCGTCAGGAAAGGTTTTCACCCATGGGATTGTCCTGTCAACCTCTACTAAAAATCCCACCGGTGGACTCAGCAGCCAGAGGGGTTTGCTGTACCCTCCCTAGGATGGATTCCTCTTGGGAAGTAGCACTGCTAAAAAAGGGCTCCTGGGTTACCCACTGCCCTCAACTTTGTTTTTTTGCCCTTGAATGACCATGCTTGGACATTTTAAGATCTTTCCCTGCACCACAGTGTGTTTCACACAGGTTGGGGTGGGTGGCCCCTACGCCAGGCTCCCAGGACTGCATTCGCCCTGCTTCTGCAGTGAGATGTCACGTTGGCTTCACCGTACACTGGCACTGACCATGCCAGGACAAACACAGGCTGTTCTGCAATAGCTACCCCCTCATGATGTTGAAAGTGAATTTCCTTTGCGTCAGTACAGAACAAGAGGCAGGCAGGGTTTTTTTGGCCATCCAGCAGTCCGTAGCATCAGGGCTCTTGGGGAGCAATCCAAGTTTTCTGGAAGTGCAGGTGACCACAAGACTATCTTCATGCTCTTGGCTGCTGAGCTCACCTTTTGCGAGGACCAAGGGTGGAGGTTCTGGTGTCACTGAGGTTGGCAGCAAAACCGAGTCCCAGGGGAGCCAGCTCCTCTTGCTGAGGCCATCTTTAAAATGTTTCCAAAACCTCCGTGCCCACCGTTTCAGACTCTGGGAACGCCGCCAGTATGGAGCTCACAATGGTGGACACCTGGGCATGCTGGAAAGGAAGAAATCACAGAGAAGAGAGATTGTTCTCCTTCCCTCCAGCTGCTAGTGGCTGAAAGGCTCAGGTGAGTTCTCATGAGCAACAAGTGGGTTAGACAAGGTGCGAAGATCAAACGAGGAGCTGCAGGGCACCTGATGGATGCATCTCATGACAGCGCCCGTGGACATCCAGAAACACTGCCGGGAAGCGTCTACACCTAGATGCTACATCTACACTTGCCAAGTGGAGATACCTGTAACACAGCTCTATGGTAACCCCCCAAGCATGGGCAGGAGCATGGAAAATATTTGTTGGGAATATCACTATATCTGGGGACGGTTCGTACCTTCAAGAATCCAGCTAAAAAATTGACAGGGTGATTTGCAGCCATCGGCAAACAACGTTACTTTCCTGAAAGCAGCAGCACCAGAGGGAAAACAAATTGAAGCAGGTGTGGGAAGAGTTAGGAAGCACAAGAATTGCCTTCCCGAGCCAAATGGACAGATTGAGACAGAGGAAAACAAATTGGGAAGGGAAAAGGCTGCCTATTGCCCAGATTTTTCAGGCGCTGGGAGGAGGTGGAGGTTGGGTTCAGGCTCCGTTTCGGGGCCTGGGAGCTGTGTCTCTGTCTGAGCAGCTGTATTAGTGCTCAGCCCTGGCAGGGCTGGGATTGCAAGCCCTGGAGATGTGGGGAGCAGCATCCTACAGAAGCACCAGCCCCACCACCGCGATGACCATGAGGAGCCCGGCCAGGATGCAGATGCTGATGAAGACGATGTCGCTGGTGTCCTGGCTCTTGATTTCACGAGTATCTGTCGCTCCCCCCTCCCGCTGCTGGACATCCACCAGGTTTTCTGCTTGGCTGAGCCTGGATGGGTCGGGGCCGGCGATGAGGGTCACCGAGGCTTCCTTCCTCTTTGGCTCACACTGCAGCTCGTACTGGTGGACGTCCTCCTGGTCGCCCGCTGAAAAATCGATGTAGAGGGTGCTGACGATGACGGATGTGCTGTTACGTTTCTGCAAGACAACGATGGTTGGCTCATCGGGGCTCTTTTTCACGAGAGTTTGGAAGGTAGTCACCCATGGGTCAGAAAAGCATCTACTGGGAAGATGGGGGAGGAACTGGGAACTCCTCTCTGCAGCTGGCACGACCAGCGTGGGGCTAACCACCTACTCAGCTTGCTTTAAAGGAAGGTTTGCCCACCGCTTACCTGGGATTCGGTGCCGCAGGTGTCGAACCTGGTGTGTATTTTAAAGACCCTGCCAACCACTTGGGCTGTGCAGGAGGGGGTCCCCAAATAAATTCTACTTCTCTCCAGCTGGGCCAGGGACTGCACGGGGATCTGGATGTGGAAGTCCGTCCGGGTGCAGCTGACGTTCATGGGCACCACTGTTGGGACAGAAACCAAGGCACAGGTGAAGCTCCATCAGGAGGTGGTTTCCCTGGGTGCAGCGGCTGCAGCAGCTCTGGGAAGGAGCCACAGCCACTTTCAAAGCTCGCTGTCCCCATCACACAGGAAGCAGGAGAGAGGTGGTGCCAGGAGTAGCAGGGACATCAGCCTCGTGAGTTTACCATCATCCTGCAGTACCTGGTGTTGCTGCCACAGGACTCATGGGTTGAGTTTTCAGGGAAAAATGAGGTACACCCAAAATGCAGAAAGCATTATTTTATATATATATATATCTCAATATTTTAGCCCCATTCAGTGCCGAGGTCAGGCACGGTTGGTTCCCAGGCACTGCCCTGCTTTCTGCCCCAAGGAGAGACCACACCACCAGCCCTCTTGAGCCTCATCCTCCTTCCCGGCTCTCTAAGTGACACTCATGTGCCATCATGGGCAACAGCATCATGCAGTCACTACCGTAGGCAAGGAAGGATGCAACCTGTGCGAGCAGCTGCTCTCCATCATCACAAAGCCAGCAAAACATTTGAGTTGCTGCCCAGGATTAGACCATGAGAGCCTTGCTAATGGTTTGCCAAGGGAAAGAGCTCCCCAACATCTACAACACTTCTGCAAGAGACGCTCTTACAGCGATGAAATGGAGGAGATGCCTTTCAGGAGGCCTCCATGCTTACCTGCCCCAAAGCCGCACGGCTGCCACATTGTCCCCAGGGAAGGGTGAGGTGGGTCCCTGGTCCTGGGGATGCTGTCCCAAGCATCATTAGCCCACCACCTCCCCCAGAATATTTCTTTTCGTCAGGAAGCTGATGAACAGTCCACGTAGGGAGCTGATGTTGGGTTGCCCGTGATGCCGAGGAGTGAGGCAATGGGGAACCCAGCCCCACATCATCTCTCTCGTTCTGGCACCATATTTGGCCCCTCTGGATGCAGAAAGCATTCAGGCAGGGAAAGAAGCAGGGAGAAAAATGCCCCCCTCTTTAAAGTTAATCCTCTCTCAGCTTGAACCAACCACTTGGGCAGTATGAATTATTGAATTACTCCAGCTCCCTCTGAATCTTGGCCTTATGAAACTGGTACAATGCAATAAAATCAATATGAAAAAAATAGTGTCACTTTGCTTCACTTAGTGCATTATAAAACCATTAGAAGATTTACCAAATAACTAAAGTGCATTAGATCAAGAGGAGGAGAAGGAAAAAAAATGGATGCACTTTCCTGGCGTGAAGGCCATAAATCACATACACCCAAACCAAGTCATGCCCTTTTGTGGGCCCGAAAGGCAAGTATCTGCCTGGCTGAAGGGATGTGGAGGCTGAGGTGCCCCTGTGCCACCAAGGGCTCCCAGGGAAGCTAGAGAGGCTGGTGCCTGCCGGTGAGAGCAGCCACTCTCCTGGCAGGGCGCTGGTGGCTGCATGTGCCTGGTGGCTGCTAATTGCAAGCAGATGCCATTTAGCATGATGGAGGGAGGCTCGGTTTCAAACCCAAGCTTTTGTCCTCCCCCAACACACATCTGGCAGCGTGTACCAGGGGCATGCAGGAGCCTCAGGAGAAGTCACGTCCCTCTCCATGATGGGGCTTCCCCAACTCTTCAGCTAGCATCCCATCTGGCTGTCTGCAAGGTCCCCTCTGTTGGGAACAGGGTTTCTCCGTGACCAGACACTGTGAGACCAAAATTTCTCTCCCTGCACACTGTTGTAGAACAGCAAGAAATAAGGAGGACAATGACAGGGACAGGCTTGCCGTGCACACGAAAGCCCTACTAGATGCCCAGTACGACCTCTCTCCCTCCGGAGACTGAAGAGGATCAGCAGGAAACTCCATCCTATCTTTTACTCCTAGAGCCACACGCCCCCAGATCCCTTCTGCTGCCCTAGAAATGAAGAACAATTTTGCTGCTGAGGGATAAAAGCTCATAAACCCAGGGCCAGCCACCTCCAGCTCCTGTGCTGCTGGTCCAGCATCCCTGCTCTGGCTCCAGCCCGCCGGCAAGGCTGTCCCTGCCTGAATCATCCCTGACACACAGGTCACCTCAGACGTAATTATCTTGAAATACAATGAACGCCATAAATTAATTGACTTTTGAGGTGCAAAGGTTGGCAAATACACGAGGAGCGCCTGGGACATTGGGCACGCCAGTGGCAGGGAGATGCCGGGCAGGATTGGCTGGGTGGATTTGGGAATGCCATGCCCTGGTGGTCCCACGCTCCTTAGCCAGTGGAGGAGAAGATGGGGTTTATGTCTGCCTGCTCCCAGTGTGCCAGCAGGGAATCCAGGAACAGAATTATGATGCTTGACCTGGTCACCTCCCCTGGGGCTTTGGTCCTCTAAAATGCCCCCTGAATTTTCTCACCTTCACATCTTGAGAGAGGAGCAGCAGTATGGCAGCAGCAGAGATGGGGGGAGGAGAAGCTAGAAAGCATCTCCTGAACACTAAACATGACATGGAACATGTGTATCTCACACTCTGCAAGAACTGGAGTTCAACCACCACGTCTACTCCACCCCATCCCTAAAGAGCCAGGTGCTCTGCTCCTGCAGATGGGTATCTTCACTGCACAGTCCTTCCAAAATTTACATGGTCTCGGCCTAGTTCCACTGGAAATAAAGCATTGAGGAGCACCCAAGTGAGACCTTACCTCCCACATAAGCGATGGAGAAGCCCCTCTTGGCTGTGTTGCGGTCAGTGTGGAGGACCAGCTGCAGCTGGTTGCTGCGGGAGGTGATGGGTGCTGGGTTCTCCCGCCCACACCACCGTCCCAGCAGGGACCCATTCTCAGCACCACCATCGAAGGCGGCCAGATGGTCATAGTCGCAGCTGCCCGTCAGGCTGCTCCGGCCCTCCAGCTCCACGTCCAAGAAGAAGACCTTGACCCGGTAGCCCGGGGGCAGCTGGATACTCCACTGGCACTTGAGGTTGTTGGGGTAGAAGTTGGGGTACCGAGGGCTGGAGAAATTCCCTTTGATGGTGGTGAACACCTCCTGGCACTCGCCTGCTCAGGGAAAAAGGGGAAAGGAGAAAAATGAAAGCAAACCTGGGTGCCAACAAGCCGGTGGCTGAGTCATGACTTGTTTTATTGCTAAAGCACACTCTGCCCACCACCTCACTGCTCCCCAGCCTTGAGTTTGGATGATGGACACCCACCAGTTTTGGGGGATGGCAATACCCAAAGTGGACAATGTCCTACAAGGGCAGACAGGGAAAATCCGCATCCCCAGGGAATGGCATGAGCAAGGGAGAAGGGTGGCTCTTGCTCAAGAGAAAGACAGCCTGGGGCCTGGGAGAGCCACAACAAAGCCACTTGTGTTGTGTGGCTGATTACACTTCACACCACCATCTCATGAGTCCTCCCCAATAGGCTCCACTCCACTATCATCTCCTCTGGCCGCTACGGGAGGGAGAGCATCCCCACCACCACTTTGGGGACCGGTCCCCAAGCCCTTCCCACCCCCCCGAGACCCCCGTACCAGAGTAGAAATGGGCCTTGAAGCCCCTGCCGCCGATGTTGAAGTCTGACTTGAAGAGGATGAGGAGGTAGGGGGTGGAGGAGATGGCGCGGGGCGGGCGGGCATTGCCGCAGTAGCGTCCCAGGCGGGGGGAGGCAGCGGTGGGGCCGTCGAAAAGAGCCACGTAGTCAAAGCTGCAGCCCTGGCCACCCTCCACTTGGAAGTCGGCGAACACCAGGGTGAGGGGGCCACCGCTGCCGGTCCCCCCGATTCTCCAGCGACACTCGACATTGTTGGGGTAGCTCTCAGGGTAGCGGGGGCTGGTGATCTCCCCGGACAACCCCGTCAGCGTCCCGCCGCAGGCATCTGCGGGGAGGCACGGGTGTTGAGGATGGTGGGGGAGGATGGACGGATGGATGGATGCTCCACCACCACCATCCCTCCCCACTACCTTTCCGGTAGGCGGCGGCGAAGCCACGTTTGGCCACGTGGCGGTCGGAGCGGAAGACGACGGCCATGACGTGCCAGGCGGAGGAGAAGGGTGGCGGGGGGCTACGGCCACAGAAGGTGCCCAGGAGGTTGCCCCGGTCCCGGGTGGCCCCGTTGTAGACCTGGAGGTAGTCGTAGGCACAGGCGGCGTGGTACTCCAGCTCGAAGTGGCTGAAGGAGAGCAGGACGGAGGAGCCCTCGGCCACCACGATCAGCCACGTGCATTCCGTCTCGTAGGGGTACAGCCCCGGGAAGTTGGGGCTGGAGAAATTGCCAGAGGGTGCCGAGAGCACACCCCCACATTTGATGCCTGGGGACACACACAGAGGTGGATGTGATGTCCCCCCGTTCCAGGGGAAGCCCAAAAGGATGGAGACGGGGCGCGCAGCATCGACTCCATCCCACCACCATGAGTAAGAGAGTCAGTTCTAAAGGCTCAGTGGTTCTGGGCTTGCTGGTGCTCAGGCTGCCCAGCCCTTCAGCTTTTTGCCTCCCGCTGACAGTTTTCCCTCCATATAACGGTGATATCAGTGAATTCAAGCCGGGAGAAGAAGGGGTGAAGGGCTCGATGCGCTTAACAATGAGTTATGCATGTAGGGATCGATTTTCTAATGAAATCCTTATACTGAGACATGGTTGTTATAAAACAAGGCGGAGGAGGCAGGGGGTGAGGGGACGGCTGCCACCTGCCCCCGGGTCTGATTAGGGTTGGGGTGAAGAGGCTGATGTAGAGGGCACATACATCACGTCCGGGAGGGATGCAGCCCCTGTGTAGCCTCGGGGCAGGAGGGGACACACACACACACACACACGTGTGGGTTCCCAAGCAAGGCTGGGCGCTCGCTGCCATCAATCTGGGCCAAGTATATTGCGAATCGATAGTCAGCCAGGCAGCATTGCTTTTCATCAGGCTCGCTGGTGCGGTGACCTCCCAGCGAGGTGGAGGGGGGAGGTGGGTCCCGTGGATGCGTGGGATGCAGCACCACAGCAAATGGGCAAGGGGGATGTGGTGTGTGTTCCTCTGTGTGTTCCTCTGTGTGTGTGTGTGTGTGTGTGTGTGTTTGCACAAGCAGCAAAGCTGGCCAGATCTAAAATCGCCTTGCTAATGATGGAGGATAGGCAAATAAAGTAATGTGGGGCTGGTACTAAAGGAATAATGTTATTGAAATAAATATACAAGTGGAAGTGAGTAGCCACAGGGCAAGCGGACCTGCTGGACTAAAGGCTGGGAGCCTTGGGGTGCTCCGGGAAGCCCAGGTGGGTGCAGGCAGCAGGGGAGCACCCGCAGCGGGGCTGGGATGGGTTTTGATTTCTGACCCAGCCCTTTTGTGAGAAAGGCCCTGCTGGTTTTGGGGTGGGGTACCAGTGGCTCATTGGCTTAATTACTGGGCTGACCTGGCTCGCCCCACCCCCCAAATTACTGTGTCGTCTGATAATGCTGCCCTGCACCCCAGGGGAGGTGTTTTATCCAGGTAAGGTGGGGGTTTTATTACGTGCACAGAAACACACACATACATACATACATAACGTATATATGTATATGTGTGTGTGTATTTATATAGGCGTGTGCAACTCCAGAAGTTAAAAAAAGCACCAGCAGAGCACCTGGACAAAACAACAGGACAACCCCCACTCAAAATATGCAGGAAAATAAGCAGAAACTCAAGCGTGGAGCAGTGTCCCATGACTGCAGACCCCAGCTCCTTTCCCCGGGCATCCCCTGGCCTGAGCGAGCCCCTCTCCCCGCGTGGGCTGAGAGCTGGGACCCGCTCACACCCCAGAGCCCCTGCAGCACCCGCAAACAGCCCCCTCCAGCCCCAGGGTCCCCACTGGGAGCTGGGATGGGGCTCTTACCTCTGCTGGGAGCATCCCCGAGAGCCCCGCACAGCATGGCCAGCGCTGCCAGGCAGCCCGCCCCCGCGCACCCCATCCTCTGGCACAAATCTCCCCTCACCGGCGCCCGAGCATCCTTTCGGAGCTGTCTATCTGGGAGGGGGGGGGGGGGAATAAATAAAGAGGGAAATAAATAAAAAGCGGGAGGGCTGTAGAATTAATAGCAGAATGAATAATTCATCGCTTGTTTGAATTAAGAGCGGCAAGGTAACTTGATCTATTCCTCCCTTCCTTCACTCAGTTTTAATGATCTGGATCAAATGTCCCAAGGATTTACACTATACCAGATACCTTGTCAATACACTATATTTAGAAGAGATATTAATGTCTCAGATATGGTGTATAATGGCAGTAAGTCTGGGCTGACAATATGCCCTTAAGGGGCTATGAAAATAATTTAGTTCACCAGGCAAGCCAGCGAACCAAAATGGGAATTTCAGGCTTACCGAGGAAAAAGCACCTCAGGAATTAACGTGATTTATACTGCGGCACCCACTGCACAAAGCCAAGCGGTGGCAAAGGCCAGAGAAACAGGGAAGGGGATTTAAACGCAGGCGCGTCTCCACGCCGGCTGCCGGGTCAGCATCCCCGCAGCGAGTGCCCGGGCTCAGCAGGATGCTCGGCGAGCACTAAAGATAGCAAATCCCACCTCCCCCGAGGAGGATTAGAGATGAATTGTGACTCACGGGCAAAAATAAAATAAAAAAAAAATCAAAAAACCAACCCATCGATTATTATAGAACTTGCTAAGGCCTTGGGGAATTACCAGGTTCTTCCACGCCGGCTCACGCTCCTTCTCGCCCAGGCTCTTGGATGCAATCGGCTGAAGGTGTGCTCCTCGTGCTGTGCCACTGTAGCTGGAGAAACCCCAAACCTCGCAGCGTCTCAGTTCCTTCCCTCCCGCCCAGGAGAGAACGGACTTTCCTGCTGCCATGACCCACACCCAGATGAACACCAGAGAATAAAAACCCATGAGAGCACCCATGGCGTGAGGGGCCTGGGCTAAAAAAAGTCACCTTCAAAGCAGCAGGGAAAGAAGCAGAGAGTATCTGTAAATCTCAGGCGAGGAGACAAGTTGCATTTATTAATTAAGCAATGAGGATCGATGCCCGAGACATTTCCTGTGGATTAATGATGGGCTGGGAGGAGCTGATGGCCTGAGGTGCAGCTAAGGACCATTAACACCAACTGGTCATTAATCCCTAGGAAATGCTCCATGCCAAGGTCGTTAAGTGCCTGCATATATTTATGGGTAATAATAACAACAATAATATTTGTGCAGGCTCTCTACCCACTGCCTGGCCTGGCTGGAGCCGAGCTGAGGGCTGGTGGGATCATTGGGGTATCCCAGTCAGAAGCTCTGAAGCAGGAGACATCAGGGTGTCTGTCCTGGGGTGCTGGGCATCACATCACGCCCTGAGCACCCGGAGTAAGTGCATGTTTGAACGAGGAGACACAAGGCAGCCATCCTTGCCCTGGGGGAGCAGGACAAAGCTGCTTCTCTGATACAGGCTCTGGGAGATGGCTGTGATTCTGGGACATCTTCTACCGACCTCCCAGGGACTCTGCAGAGCTTAATTAGCCACTTCTCTAATGGGCTTGGAGACAAGGTCTGTCCCCATGCCTTGTACAAGACACGGGGGGCAGTACCCCCAGCAAAAGGGCAGGAGAGGTCTGGCACCACATCTTGGGTATCTCCATACCACAGCCCCAGCTCTGTTGGAAGCGCTCAACCCTCCCAGCCACGATCCCCTGGGCCTGGGGACAATGTGCTCCTGGCTTCTCCATCGCTGCACGATTGAGCAACACGTTCGTTTTCACCTCATCCATCTCCAGCAACATCCACTGTCCTCCAACCCTTCCACCACTGGCCTCAGCACCGGGGCACGTCCCAGCACGGAGTGTCCAGGCTGCTGGTACCTACGAGGTGGGTCTTCTCCATCCCTCCAGCTGCATTCTGTGGTCCTGCTTCGTGCTGTGCATCAGTGATACCCCCAGGAGATGAGGGGCCAGGGCCGTGGAGTGCAGCAGCTGAGCCCCGCTCCCGGGAGACAGCATCCATCATCCGCCGGCACATTCACCCTCCCCTGACCCAGGGATGGCCATTCCCCAGCTGGGAGCGGGCAGAGGAGCCAGGGAGGTCCTTCCACACGGAGGAGTAGCCAGAGTTCTTCTGGATCAGCCCAGGGTGCTCCGGCTCCGGCCAGAGACACGGTGGGTGATTTCGAGGCATGCCATGTCAGGAGCTGCCTCTATTCCTCTGCGGGCAAATTTATAAATCATGAGTTAAAAAGGCATTTGATTCATTTAAATAGAAAGGATGTGATCAGGACTGCGAGACTTCAGAGAAGATCAAAGGTTTAAACACGGTCCCCAGGAGAAACGGGAATTATTTAGGCAGGAAATAATGAGATGAAATTAAGAAGGTATTTAGGCTGCACACAAGGAAGAAGAATGGAAGCCAAGCAAAGCCCCCCCTCCCTGGCACAGCGCTGCAGGGGTGGGGGGCTTCCCAGAGCATCCTGCCAGCACCCCCCTGCCCCAGCAGAGAGGCAGGGTCTGAGTCCCTGGCCTGGCTTCGGCCACCGGCACTGCCACACATCCTCCAGCTCCACAGATCCCCGAATAATCCACAGCATTGCCACCATTTCCCTCCAAAGGGAAGGAAACCCCTCCTGGTACGGAAAATCATGCCCGAAAACCTTTCCATCCCATGTCCCTGCCTTTGCAGGGATGCCACGCAAGCCTCCAAAAGGGGCTGTCCCCACAGGGGACAGGTTGGGATGAGGGGACCAGTGCAAGAGCCAGCCTGAGAAATGACAAAAGGCAGGAGGGGGAAGGGAGAGAAGGGCAGAAAACAGAGAACAAAGTGCCCAGGGGCGGCTTTAAGGCCCCCCTCGGGTTCATACTTCCAAGGACATCGTCTCCCCCGTGGAGAACGTCTCGCAAGGACCCCCTTTGTCACCTCCTCCCGCTCCGCCTTTGCAGGATTGCAACCCGCAGCACTCACAGCTTGCTCCGTCTCTCACCACCCTCCCTCTCCGCCGGGAACAAAGACGAGAGGCTTCTCGGCAGAACGGCCGGACCAGCTGGGTAAGGTTTAGCGGCGGGGGCCCATATGTGCTGAAATACCCAGACATATTGGGGTTGCGTTTAAAGGAACAGCTCCCGGCTTCTCGCGGCGAAAGGCGTCGCTTCCCCGACGCCGGTGGGAAGTTTTACCTCGGGCCTTTGCAAAAAAGGCCAGGTGGATTTTCAGCAAAAGCTCAGAAAGGCAGAAGGTTTATAGCAAGAGGTAGATAAGAAAGGTTTTCGGAGTGTGCGATACTCAAGGTAAATATTTTCTCCCTGTTCCTAGGTAGGGCCAGAGCGGTGAGAGCAACCAGAGAAAGGAACTCCTGATTTTATCACCTCCCCACCTCCATGGTGGCCAAAGCACAGTTAGGATGGGAGCTGAGACCTTGCCTTGGACCTCCGGTGGACAACTTCCCTGGATCTCCCCGCCTTCAAAGCCAGAACCCTATTTTGGGTTACAAAGATGGCTTTCTCGTCACCTCCTGCCCCGATGAAGTTAACATAAAAGCTGCAGCCACACTGGATTCATTCCAGGCCTTTGGGAACTGGAGACAAACCCCACTGGTGCGAGGGGAACCCACACGTCCTCCCAACACGCGGATCAGAGCCACCATTTCAGAGCACGCTGCTTACTTTGAGTAACTCAAACTCTACTTCCTTTGTGTAAGGTGTATGATTTATGTAAAAAAATGAGACTGGAATGATAATACAACATCATCTGTCACAGCCTGGGAAACCCCCACAAGGGGTAAACTGGGAATGAACGGAAAAAACACAAGAAGTGTGGAGAAAGCCTGTATTTCCAGGTGTAGTTGGGAAACACAGCAGTCTCAGAAGGTAAAGAGTGGACTCTCTCTGTCCTCTTTCAAAGGTATTTCAGAGGAAAGGCAGCAGCATCTTGGTCTGAAAGAGAAGGAAGGGGCTGGGTGCCACAGGGCTGGCCCTTGGCTCTGTCCCCCACCAAAGCCCCTTGTAAACTTGGGACATCTCTTAGGCACCTGTGACAGTCCTGTGACAAAAATAAACACTTGTTTATTTGAAATGAGGTTCAATTTAATGAACCAGGGCTATTATCCAACACTTAGAGGACATGGAAAGCAACCAACCATCCTCCCCGACAGAGAGTAGCTACAACCCAGATGCTTTCTCACAGTGTTTTAGGACATGCTTTTTCTGCCCTCAGGCAGCATTTCAAGGGTTAAGGGCCAGGGTAGGCAACACAGGCTGTGCTAGGGCAAGAGGACAGCCCATCTAAGTCCTAGTGGGCATCCTTATGGACAGATTTTTCCATACATATAGTTGGAAAACCACTTTTCAGAGGAGATGGGTGCCTCCTCCTCTGTATTAGCGTGTAACAGGGCAACTGAGGCAGAGAGGCTGAAGTACTTGCCCGGCACCCCCCAGCAAGACAATGACACAACCAAAATAAACTCCACAGACTCCACAGCTCCAGACTGGGTCTCTGCTGTTCCCTCAGCCAGGCAGCCTTCTCCCTCGGGGTGAAGTCTCTCCTCTGGACACCTAACAGGACACAATACCACTCCAGATTAACACGGATTGCAAAGCAAATCACTGGTCTTCATATCACAACACAGCTGTGTACTTGGATGCTTTTTAATAATGCTTTTAAGATCTCTCTCTCTCTTGAAATCACACCATGTGAAGACTTCCATTAAAATTACCACGCTGTTCCCTGAGGTGTGGGTGGCACGTCACATAGCAGCCACTCTGGAATGGCACCTGTTCCTCAAAACACTCTCAAGAGTGAGAATCATACTGGTGACAAATATCTGATCCAAATGCCTATGAAAATATACGCACAAGGAACTGAGTCTATCAAGATTCTGAGTAATGTCTGCAGAGAAACAACAATGTCCAAGGCTCAGCCTAAGGTTCCTCAGGTCAAGAATATCCTGCTAAAAGACAAAACAGGAATTTTCTTCAATTCCTGCAGTTTTTGAGTATCTACTCATATCTTCATTGAATGCAGAAGATCCACAGATTAATACAAATGGCTCTCTTCGACAGGAATTTATTATTGTCTTCACTAAGTCTTCATCGAGACGACCCAGGTAAGTGTTTTCCTGATAGCTCTGAGGAAGTTTTTCCAGCGAAGTTTCCTGAAAAGGCAAAAAGGTTTGCAGCGTGCCATGTTAAAAAGGTCAACTGATTGCTTACAGCCAAACCTCCTCCCTCCCCTCAGAGTACTGCACAGGACATTTTCCACCCTTGTGACTCCATCTGGGTAGAACTGACCCTTCCTGAGAGCTGCTTTCCTCTTCCAAAGCCCAGACCAAGCCCTTCCCTGCCACAGGACCTGGCCACTCACCCAGAGGGGACCGAACAAAACCAGAGTGTAACTATCACTAATAAATGCTGCAGAACCTTCTCCTTTGAGAACCACTTCCCAGAGCGCCTTTTCTATTCCCAAGCCCTAAATCCCAAGTCTATTCCTCTCTACTACCTCTCCCATTCCCAAGTCTCTTTCAGCCTCATCTGCCTTGACCAAAACTGAAAGAAGCCAGCCCTGCTCCAAACACAGTGCTGATCCCAGGAGAAATGTGAAATCCCCTGGTGTTAGATCCAGCAGGGACTCCCCTACTGCTATTCATTAGAAGCAGAAGGTGCTCAGATGTGGTGGTGACAGGCAGCAGAGTGAAATACTGAGACAGACAGACAGATAATCCTAAAAGGGAGGATGGACGAGTCAGTGTGGGACCACCACAAACCTGCCAAGGGAAGAGAAGAAAGGCAGAGATGTACACGCAGGGCAGGCAGTGTTGACAGGGGTCAGAGGGGTTTCTCACCCTTCACTGATTGAATTTCAAGACCTCCTCATGGTCTTGAGACAGCACTGTCCCCAAAAGGGTATTTAAACTGTGTCACCAGAGACAATGAGCGGTTCTGCTCCTACAGAGCAGCTAAGGGGGTGCCTAAGTCACAAGTCCCTTTCCCTACACGCAATCTCAACTTGCTGAAGCTGTATGTAGAACATAATGTACGAGGCAGATCCACTACGAGAGATACAAAAAATGATTCATCTGAGAAACTAAAAATGCAACGGGATTCATTCCCTTAGCATAAATAATTCTTTCTATATCCTTCCTGCAATGAATCCTCATTTCTAAGGGAAATTATTTTCAACTACCAAATCCATGCAGAACACAGGCAACTTTGGGACCAAAGGGAAATGAAAAAGACTGCTCAAAATGTAAGACCACTGAGAGGTATGCCTTCATCCTATGGATTTGGCAGAAAAAAATAATTTTACTGAGGGGGGAAACAACTTAAAGAAGTTTAAAAATGGGTCAGCTGGGAAAAATAATTGCTGGGAAGTTGGTGTTAATGTACTAGAAGAAGCGAGCTCTAACCATGAGCAATGAATGCAGGATAAGGACAGATTAAGGAACTGGTAGTAGGAAAGAAAAAATAGTTTATTTGCTGTGAGTCTCCCAAAGTCAAGTTTTCTTTGCACAAATGTTTAGGTGCAGCAACAACCGGGGGGAATAATCAACAGTGACTATGAATCAGGGGGTTCATCCCAACAGAACAGCTACCAAGGAGGGAAAGAGGGACAAGCAGTGACAGTCGCTTCCCTGAAATTCTCCAGACTGGCAGCAGTGTGAGAATATGTAGCAGATTTAAGAACAGCAGCTACTGGATCACAAAATAGCCCAAATAACTGGGAAAGAATTAAGATAACGCTTGTGGAAAAGCAGAGGAGGCAGGGGCTCATCCAGCAGACAGAACCCTCACACGAACACGCCTCATATCCAGTTAATTACCTGGCTTAGAACATAAAATATTCTGACATTCCAGTATCGGGCCAGATCCTGAAGAAGAGGTTTCAAATAAATTTTGTCAAAGGTACGGAAGCAGCAAACAAGGGTTACAAAGGTTTCATCCTCTTCGTCATCTGTTATGGAGTGGAGGATGGGAAGCATCGGTGCGAGGCCGGTACCAGAGGCCAGCATGAGGAGTTCTCCATACTGACAACAAAACAGAGAACTTTGAATGAGCCGGGGAGTCTGGAAACGGATGTGTTCATGGCCAATTCCTCCTTGCTGCCACACTGGTACAGGGTGCCTCGAGAGAGAACATATCAGGAGGTCATCAGCTGGTAAATTCAAATCTCAGAATGTATTTTTCTGCAAAGGATTACAGATAGCAGTCCCAGGGTTTACACACCAAATCTAAAGAAACTGGATTTTACCCAAATAAAACAATTTATCCTGACTTTAGCCTTGATTTAAATTAACTTATATTTCAGTTTAAATTCTGCAGTACACTTTGCTGACCCACTGTCTGTTGTCTTCTCACTGGAAATGCTCCCTGTGTTTATCTTGGATGCTGCAAAGTACAATCCTGGATGTTCTCTGGAGGAAATGGTTTCTTCTCCATCCTGATCCACGTATCTTTCTGGTGTGTTATCTCACTTTTCTCGAAGAGCTACCAGCAGCTCATAGTGCTTCCCACCTGCAAGGGGGGACAGTCACTCTACTCGCAATAGGGATGTTCAAGCAGTAAGGAGGAGGAGATGTAGGAGGACAGAAGGTTCCCAGCACTTCCCCCAGACAGTGAACCAACATCAGAAGTGAGACTTAAGGCCAGCGGCTGCTTGTGTTCCGTTTTGTCTGGGCAGCTTATTGTGAGTGGATCTGATTTGCCTGAATCTGGATCCTATTCTAGTGGCAGCAAAGAGAGATAAAAGGAAATTTTACTAGGAGACTTTGTTATAATTAATAAATAATAAACAGTGCTTCTACTGCAAGTTGTTATAATGATTGCTCAGGTGCTTTGCAAACTGCATGTACACAGATCACCCAGACAGCCCCTGAATGCAGCCACTTTTAGGCGTGACTGCCATGTTCTGTCCCAAATGATTACCTGGAAGTTTTTAAGAAGAGAAGGGAACAGTAGCCTCAAACAGTAGGGAGAGTATTTCAGGGAGCAGAACTCTATTGGTCTGCACTGAGCTTGGCCACTGGCATTTCACAGCCTTATTTTTGTTGTTGTTGGGAGCGGAGAACAAGGCTTTGGTATCTTAATGACCAGTGTTTCAATTTTGCTCAATTTTAATCGAATTAGTATGTGTGAGAAGCCTTCCCCTGACACTGGATCTGCCCTTCTTTGCAGAGAGCCTGGTATCAGCAGGCGGGATCAACATTTGCAGAGCGGCTGGGTGACGTGACACCTCACTGGAGCTGCTACAGTTCAGGGAATACCCAAGACAGAAAAAGATCAACACCTCTCCTTCGCTCGTGCTCAGTCACAAAACCACAGTGTGGTTCCAACAAGGCACCGATCCACACTCATTGCTGGTGCAAAATTAAGTTCCTTTTGTTAAACACACCAGGAACTTCTCATGCAAGTGATGAAGACAGAGCCTTGCTAATATTTTCCACTCTCCCGTCCACCTCCCTCTCCTCTTCCTTCTTAAATATTCTGCAGTTCAATAAGGTGTACTTTCTCCAATTGACTGCTAATGCTGCAGCACTGTACAGTAATCCAGGAAGTCCCTAAAATAATCATGAAAACAGTAATCAAATTGATGTCTTCCCTTTGGAGCATTAAACAAAGCTCGCTGCCACAAGCTGAAACATCCCACGTCTCTTAGGGAACTAACCTTATTAGGTCGATATGGGAACCCTCCAAATGGCCCACGCCAAAAGACCATGTCTCCTTTTTTCCACGTTTTTATGTATTGTGACATTAGCCCGGCTTCATAGCACTAATAAAAAACATTGCACAAAAGAAAAGAATAATTATACTCTGTTGGAAAGTTTCCCAGCTTAAAGTCAATTATAAAGTTATCTACATTTAAACAAGAAGGGGACAAAAAAACATTTCATGCATTTAGAAAGAAAGAAAGATCATTCTATTTGAAAAATAACTCAAAGTTATACCCAAAACAAAGACATTTAAATTAAATCATACTGGATCCATTCCAGCTTCACCATAATGTAAACACAACCCACTCTCATGCAGTCTGAATTTCCAAAACTGGAAAAAGCTTATCATAGTTCTTGCTTACAAAGCACACAGAGAAGAGTGTCTTGAATGCAAAGCACAGTCCAAGCCTTCAAGTGTTCTCCGAATCTCAGGGTATGGGGTCTGCAAATGCCCTCTGGGTACTGATAGTTATATAAACACTGCATAGCTCTTGCTTTATTCCATTCTCTCAGATGCTGTGTTGATACAATTAGTGACCCAAAGTCAGGTTACTCATTTATAAAGCTCTTGTTTTCAGAACAAATCATCTGGATGCTTCACATTTTCAAAAAAATTATGTTGATTTGGGCCTCAGAGAAGAAAAACATTAGCCAAATCTGCTTTGCTTTTTACCAGGCACAAACAATATTATCTAGGCTTTTGCCTGCAGGAATGCTAAATTCACTGCTGAGTGATGAGGAAGGGTCAGTGCTCGCTAGGAACAGAGGAGCAAGAAGAGGCTGGAAAATGAAGGGCTCATCCAAGCAGCCATGTTGCCATGAGATACACATATATATATTTGTATGCCCCATATGTATGAACACTTTATGGTTAATGAGAACAAACGTGCACAGAAGAATTCAGGACCACAAAGATGATGAGGGGCCTGGAGCATCTCTCTTATGAGGAGAGGCTGAGGGACTTGGGTCTGTTTAGTCTGGAGAAGAGAAGGCTGAGAGGGGATCTGATCAATGCCTATAAATACTTACAGGGTGAGCGTCAAGAGGATGGGGCCAGTCTTTTTTCAGTGGTGCCCAGGGACAGGACAAGAGGAAATGGACACAAACTTGAACATAAGAAGTTCCATCTAAACACAAGGAGGAACTTCTTCACTTTGAGGGTGGCAGAGTCCTGGAACAGGCTGCCCAGAGAGGTGGTGGAGTCTCTGTCTCTGGAGACATTCAAAACCTGCCTGGACACGTCCCTGTGCAACCTGCTCTGGGTGGACCTGCTTTGGCAGGGGGGTTGGACTAGATGATCTTCAGAGGTCCCTTCCAACCCCATATCATTCTGTGATTCTGTGAATGGCCACAATCTATAGGACTGGGCTGGAGAACAAGGGCTGGTCCAAACAGCAGATAAGCCCAACAGCAGCAGCAGCAAACTGGTCTCACGCAGAGGTGATGACACTGATAAGCCCGAGGAGGATCAACACAACCAGAGGTCAAAAGATGAGATGTGATATAAGCCTTGGAAGACTCCAGCCCATATGAAAGAAGTATTTGGGGGTATTTTCTGCACGCACATTGGACAGGAGCCCAGCTCCACACCCCAGTGCCTTGGCTGGCCACCAAGCTGCACTGCAGACAAACAGAGCCAGTGAACCGCAAAGAAGCTAAGAAAAAGCGAGTGAGCAAGCATGTGCTTGCAAGCAGTGTTAGCTAATAAAGAACACAGATGCTCCTTCCCTCCTAACAACCTCATTTAAACAAGATACCTGAAGTATTAAGAACTATTAGCACCAGCTGTTACATTCTAAAGGTAAATGCATAACATACAGACACACATCTAGGCTCTGAGTTACTGTCAGAAACACTTTACATTCATTCAGAGGGCTCTGGGCAGGTACTAAGTCTCATGCAAAGAGCGGGCAGTTGCATCAAAGGAGCAGTATTTTATACCTACTTTCTTCAAATATATACGGAAACCCAAGGCAAGAGCAGGAAAGTCAGCCTCACTTACTGCCTATTCCCAATGGACTAGGGTAATGGAAACTAAAACAATCCTTCTTTTACCAAAATTATTTCCAAAAATTGAAGTGAGAAGTGATTGAGTGGGTTTAAAATGAATTTTTCTAAATAAAAAGAAAAAAAAATTATCTCCTGGGGGAAAACTTCTACACCCAGTTTTACATGGAGAGAAACCCTAACATTATAAAATCATTCAAAAAGAGGGTTATACTCCGTAAATGGCAACTCCTTCACTCTTAACTGTAGTATCACAAATGCAATGCTATAATAACAGGAGACAGAAGGGTTTGAACAGTGCTTGGATTGCATAGTAATAATAATAATATAGTACTTTCCAAAATTGCCTGAATAGTGTGAAATATACCACAGCCTACAGAGTGAGTTATAAAAATGGCTGCTTTACACTGGGTGTTACCAACCTCCTTTGTCACTGCCAGAGAATAACTATTGCTCCCTTCGGGATGAAAGGTTCTATATAAAGGAAAGGTATCATTACAATCATTACTATTATTATTGAAATGCAAAACCTGTGAGTAATAACCAAGTATACATGAAATTTCACAGTCATCCTGCGAACGTATCCTATTAATGCAACATTTCTCTCCCCTACCACACACCAATTGCCACAAGAATGGTGAAATGACCCTCCCACAGGTGTCCTATAGAAGCTGTACACTTTTCTAAAGAACAGGGTTTGCATTAGAACATACAACGCATAATAAACCCCAAAATGTGAAATCCTGGAAGGCAGGCAAAGGACAAGCGGTCGCTCCCTGCAAGCCTCCTGGGACACCCAGCAGTCTGAATTTCACACCTATTCTGAAGCCTGTGTCTGCCCTGAGGAATCACTGGTGACATACTAATGCAGTATCAGGAAAATCTTCTTCAATTCAATATTCTCCACACAAAGTCATCATTTATGAGGGCCCTGTGGACTTTATTGAGACAAATTTCCAGCCATGTTCTCCTATAAAATACTTTTGAACTCAACCAGCATTTTGTGGTGGTCTCTAGAAGGGCCAGAACATTCATCCAAAATGGGGCTCTGCCACCCCAGTAGGTGTAACCTGTGCTCGTGGGCCACCTCTCTGCCCTGTGGGCCACAGGGACCCTCTCGGACTGCAGGCAGCTCCAGAGCCCTGCCCGCAAACCAAAAAGAACAAGCTACTGTCTGTCTGCATTTTTAAACAAAATAATTTATTTTTTTTTAGGAGTCTTCCTAAAGCAAAATACAGGCGGGGGAGGGTAACAGCTGGGCAAAGACTTCCCAAAATCAGTGTTTCAACTGGGCTGACAACTGAGTGCGATTTCAAAGACAGATTGAAAAGGCAAAATGAAACCTGGGAAGTAGAATGGGCTGTTTCCACACTGGTGACCGCAGGGCTCCCGAGAGTCTCTCCCAAGTGCTTAACAGGGCTTGTGCCGCAAAGCACTTGTTTGTGCGTCACCTTCCTCTGCTTTCAGTTTTGTGGGGAAAAACTGCAATTTTTTATCAGCAGAGCACAACTGCTTCCAAACAACACAGAAACAGGCCATGAGGGATTTGAGAGAGTCTCACTTGAAGTGCTGATGGCAGGCTTGGTTCCTAAAGGAAACAGAGTCCCCACCACCTTAAACTCCAATCCGTATCGTACTGGCTTACTTACTTTCATTAAAACTTCAAAGTACCCTTCTGCGTTCCTTGGGCTAATTGGAGTATAGGCTCGCTGGACCTCCAAACCATTCACCAGTCCTCTGAAGAGAGAAATACAGAAACCCACTGTGACTTGGGTCACTGACCGGCACTATCAAACTTCTGCAGTTCCCTGGGGAGACGAGAGAGGCAGCAGGTCCTCTCCCCAGTGGCCTGGCCTGGGCACAGATGCAAAACATTTCCCTTCCCGAGGTAAAAAATCCAGGGGGAACATAATGGTTAAATGCACCTTTTGTTTTCCCGGTGGCAGCCCCAGCTGTACCACACATTCAGCCACCCCTGGAAGGATGTTTGAGCTGTTTTGTGAGAAACAGATGAATGTGCAAGAGTGGCAAAGGGGAGAGAAAATGCTTTCACGGTTAAGTTTGCTATCCCTTTTGGGCTGGGGTCTACTTTCCTTTCTGTGTTTGGACAGCATCTGGTAATTAGATAATGAAAGCTGGGGCACAGCCTTGACCGGAGGTCTTGGCAATATACACCGTATTTTCCTGTTAGTCTCCTCTTTCCATAGAATATATCCACCCTGCTCGGTACCACTGACTACAGTAATTGATTGAAGTGACCAAAGCTTTTCCTCTGCTGCATTAGGAGAGCTGGCTGAAGGAAGAAGCGAGCACTTTCAGCAGCCAGCCAGCTGTATACATCAGCTGTTAACGTACAAATAACGTCAACAGATACAGATCAATGGCATCATAACACGAGTTTTTCTATCTGGCAATGATCACCCCAGATGGCTGAGAGAGACATAAACTTCTCCCAAGTGGCCCCTTTCTGGCAAGTAATAAACTACACAGGAGGGTTGTTTTGTTAGAAATCAGTCAGGAAATACCTGGAGGCTGTGGGTAACACCCTGGGTGCTGAGTTACCCCAAAATACAGGGCCTCAAATACCCAGCTCTGGGGTAAGCACAGCTCATTGTCTGCATTCCAACATGCTGGAGTAAAATCATCTGTTGTAACATCTATTCTTTGAGTCTTTCTTTCTGCAAATGGATTTTCTTAATCACACCTAGTTCTTTCTGACCCACCGACGCAAGGATAATGCTGAAGAAAACTACAGCTTTGGAACAGCTTTTACCATAAAATTAGTAGAGCTAGCGAGCTCACAAGCTCTTTCATCTGTGTCGTTGTAGAGGTATAGAAATTATGATTTGCCTGGTATGAAGCCTTTGTCTATTGACAAAAACCCTATGTATTAGGTTACATAATGCAGACTGTTTAACTAGCACAGAGAACAATACCTTAACACGATATGTTGTCCTAAACTCAATTGCAGACTGCTGTTTCCCGGTAATTCAAATTTGTACTGGTAGGTGTCCTCTGTTAGCTGCTCCACCGAGCTAATGTTGAATGCAGTAAATGTATCTGGATTCAGCTCTGAATTATTGCTCTGCAAGAACAACAATAAATAATTACTTGGTTAGATGGTGTCTTTTATTATTTCATTTTTCTTTGGAAGTAAACGTGAGTGCTAATTTAGTGCCGGAGATACTTAGGACTCCAGAAGAATGTGTATTAAATGTGGGGCCCAGCGCAAATTCCAGCTCTCTGCTGATTCATTATCATGTTCTGCAGCATGCACTTTGGGATCTTACACCTCCCCCCCTCCCCTTTTTAAATTACATTTTTACACCTTCCAGCAAGGTCATCCTGGTATGACTCACTGCAATCATTTTCTCCTGTCTGGAAACAAACAGAAATAATACTGCCAGAAGAGCCGAGCGCTGCTTTGGGGGCAACTTTGAAACCTACTGATGACCACTGTGAATAGGAAGTATTGTTTCAACACTGATCATTTTTGCTTGACACAGCATAGTCAATCTTACGTAAAGAGGCACTGACAAGCTTAAAATTATGCTCTGAAGACGGCTACTCCACCACACACAATGCAGCTTTTTTTCAGCCTCAAAACACAAGTCTAAAAAAACAGGAAAAAGACGAAAAAAGGTGGAGAAAATCGTGGTTCTTTGTAGCTTTCGCCCCTTCCCGCTTCGCGGAGGGGCGGGCTCTGGCTGGCTGGGGTCCCCCAGCCGGGAGAAGCTGCAGACCCAGGGCTGTAAGGCGACACCAGGGCGAACCCGACACTTGGAAAATCGCATTACAGCAGGGAGAGAGAGAGAGAGCAAGCAAAGGGGGAGGGCGGCTGGGGAAGGCAGAGTTTGGGGAATTGCATTTACAGCCTTCTCTTAAGGCACCGCTTTAATCTATCGCTGCATCCCTTGCCCATCACCACAACCCCACACGCTAACAAGTGCGATCAAAGCACTGGCTCTAGGATGTGATGAAGATAAATTGACCTGCTCCTTCTTTTCCATGAGGAGGCTTTTGTCTTGCTTTGCTCTGGCCCGTTCCCATTGTGCAAGCTCCTTCTCGTAGATATCATAGATGCAGGGTTTGCAGCCGCTGCCGCAGCACTGGGATGGAGAAGGTTCCTGGGGTTTGAGAGCCAGCCAGTCGTCCTCATTTCCACTCATTGTCTGCAAAACACAAGCCCTGCATCAAAAACAGCACGATGAAGAGCGGCATGTGCTCATCAGCTGAACATTATTTGGAGAAGGATCTCTCACGAGCATCTTGCACGTGTATCTCAGGGGACTCAGAAAAACCTGCGAGGCGATCTGATGCCTGCAACACTCCATTTTTGTTCAAGCGCTCCTTGCCCCTGCATTGTCCAGTGCAAGAATGTCAGACTATCTCGGCCACCAGCCCAGAGCTGCACAGCAGACCCCAGCACAGCCTTGGGCTCTGCTTCCCAGCCTGGCTGCCTACTCAGAGCTTCCTCCAGCAGCAGCAGGCTCACGCTTATTCCTCCTTGTTCTGCCCTGGTGATTTTGAAAGGAAGAGCGGCATGGTCACCCAAGAGCTGAAACATCTTAAAAACCAGCAGCTCAGTCAATGAGAATGGATAATAAACCCCAACTGCCAAGATGTGGCCTGCTGGAACACTGCTATAAACGGGGTGGGGGGAAGGGCTGTAAGCTGAAGGGGGCTTTTAGACCCAAGAAACTAGAGGAAAAATGTGGTAAACTCACAGGCCAAATGAAGGAACAATTTATGAGCCAATTCGAGTCTAGCTTTAAATGCAGACACATAAAAAAGAATGAGAAGCCCATGCAGCATGATTTTTATCTCTTACCACTCGCTACCTTTGGTTCAGACGTACCCAGCGAACACTCCTCAAACCAAAATCACGATGCCAACCTCTCAGGGACTCTTCTATTTTTACACAACACTTGGCTTAACACTATTCCCAATGCATTTGTATCTGTATCATTTAAATAAAAGGAGGTCCAAAGGAAATTATAAAGCCACGGGTGACCAGGCTAAGGAAGAGAACACTTAGCACTCAGAGCAGCTTCATTTTCAAAGTGAATTAATTAACTAACCTTCCCCCCCCACCCCGCAACACAAATATGCTCATTCTGACGTTACAGGGGGAGAAGAGGGAACCAAAAGGCTTGCTTTCCTCAGCAGCCGACGGCTCCACGGCCTCACAAGGCTGGTAGCCCTGAGCACCCAAGGGCTGTGAGGCGGGGGGGGACCCCGACTAGGCCACGGGTGGAACTGGGGAACCACAAGCTCGGGGCTGGCCACATTTGTAGATTTTCAAGCACTTACTGTGCGTGCCTGGGAGCTTGGGCACGCCGCCCGGAAAGCAGAACAGCCCCGGCCCCAGCCCCGTCAGGCCTCAGCCCGCCCTAAGGCACAGGCCCCGGCCCGGCCCCACACAGATGCTCCACAGGCCCCTGCGGCCCTTTCCCTACAAGGGCTCGGCTCCCAACTGCCCCCTCCCTCAGGAGAGGAAGCGTCTTCGCCCACCCCCTACTTTACCAACATAGCACCTGCCCTTCACCCGCCGCCAGACAATTTGCCGACCCTCCCTTATCCCAGAGGGGGGCCTACTCGCTATTGGCCGCCTCAGCCGTCAGTCACCCAAGGAGGTTGGGGGGGAAGGAGGGAGTGAGCCCGCCCTCCGCCCGCGGTCCCGCCGTGCCGCGCGCGCCAAGATGGCGTCGGGCGGGCGCTGAAGCGGCGGCAGGAGGATGGCGGCGGTGGCGGGGCCGATGGCGCTGAGGCGGGCGGCGGCGCGGGACCGCAGCGTCCTCACCCGCGGCATCCTCACCTGTGGGGGGCGTCCCCGTCCCCGCGGGCCGCCGCCGCGCACGCCCTGGACCACCCGCGGGCCGCCGCCGGAGGAACTGGCCCGGGCGGTGGAGCGGCGGCCGGTGCGGGAGCAGGTGGAGCTGGACACCATCACCTACGCCGGGCGGCAGCACTTCGTGCCCGGCTTGGCCCGGCCGAAATTCCCGCCCTGGGACCGGGGCTGGCATGACCCCCGGCACTCGCCGGGGCCGCGCTACGAGGAGATGCCGCTCTACAAGGAGCGCGGCTGCTACATCTGCCACCAGGGCGTCCGCATGCTGGAAGGTACGGCCCGGCCGCCCTTCCTCCGGGGCCTGCTCGGCCCGGGACACCCCGCTCTGCTCCCCCAGCCCTGCCCCGGGCCGTGCAGCCTGTTCAAGCACTCGCCCTTCCCTCCAGCCCTGGCTTCTCCTCGTATAGTGTCAAAAAACTGCACTGTCGGCCCATTGCCCAGCAGCCTCAGTCACACATATTTCTTGTTTTGTTTTGCTTTGGTTTTTTTTGTTTGTTTTTTTTTCATTTCCAAGGAGTCCGGCAAGCGCAGTGGCTCACCAAGACGAAGCTGGTAGAAGGCTTGCCCCCGTCGGTGCTCAGCATCATCGACAACCCGGCCCACCAGCTGGAGCACTACGAGGAGGGGGCAAAGCGTGCCATCTCACACGCACGGTTCTGGGACACGATGGAAGTTGCTCCCAGGAGAGAACATTATTGGTGAGTCCTCGGTCATAGGGACAATCTTTCCGCTGTGTTGTAACGCCTTTCTCATAAGCCAGTCATCAAGCAGGTAGCTCAAGAACTAGATTTTTTAACACTACAAAGAAAAATTCACGCGTAGAGTCATCTAGGTTGGAAGGAACCTTCAAGATCATCTAGTCCAACCATCAACCCAACTCTGACAGCAAAAAACATCACTAAACCATGTCCCCCAGCACCACGTCAACCTGTCTTTTGAACACCTTCAGGGATGGTGCCTCAACCATCCATTCCAATGCTTGGTAACCCTTTCAGTGTAAAAATTTCTCCTAATATCCAACATGACTCTCCCCAGGCACAATTTGAGGCTGTTTCCTCTAGTCCCATCGCCAAGATCTGCTGTGAGAGATTTGCTTCCTGTGCAAAACTGTTAGACCCTTTGTATCAGGTTGTCAACTTGTAAAACACAACAACAACCAAAAGCCCCAGTTCTGAATATTGACAATAGTACCAATGTGAACACATACTCTACATTAAAGCATCTTTCAGGGCAAGGTCTGTGTTTCGACTTGACATCTACTAGCTGATGCAGGATGTCAATTTTTAAATAAGTAGTGGTAAGCATTACCTCTGCCAACTTGGAACAGGACTGCTGTGTGGTGTATTAATTTGAAATCTGTGTTAGCTGTTTGGAAATGTTATGCTATTATATATTTTACATACGGTAATGTTAACAGCATTCATGTCCCAGAAGCATCTGCCCACCATTATGATCACACTTTTTTATGCAACTGTTTTTTGTTTTTTTTCCCCTCATTCTAAAGCCCGGTACTGTTTGAAGATTTGATACATTTATGTCGGTCAATGGCTATGAAGTATCCTGCTCTGACTAAAAGAATGTTGTCTAGAAACTACAAGATATCAGCTACCTGGGAAAGAGGTTAGTTGCTGCTGTGGTGGATGCATTTAGCTCTTGTCACTCATGTAAGAGGGGTAACAAAGCTGCTGGCTTTAAGGCTGAGGACTTGGAAAAAATGAAACAATTTCTGGAACCATGCAAGTCTGTCAGTTTTAAGTAGTGCTGTAGGGATGGGCAGCCTTGGAAGGTGGCAGGATACTTGAGATTATTAGGGTATTAGACGACATCAACAAGATGTCAGGAGAAGAGAACCAGTGCCTTAGAACTGATTGTTTACTTTTTTGTGTCCAAAATCTGTACTGTTGTTTTTCTACATATGTTTAGTTAAGAAACTAACACCAGCAGTTAACATTGGTATTTTAGAAGAACCTGTAGCTAAGCTGCTACGTAAGTTTCATTTGGAGGTGAGAGGGAAAGAGTGAGCCTTGCAGAACAAGTTCTTGCTAGAATGCTGCTGCCCCAAAGGAATTGTACACCTTTCCCTAATGTTATTTTGGCAATGTTTGAATGTCACCTAATTTCCCTCCCCAGAATCCATTCTCCTTCAGGTCCGTGGCCTGAACGGAATACTTATGAACTCTATGGCCCCAATACCACCAGTAGCCTCCAAGGAGGAGATACTGGCCACTGAAGAATGTGTTCTGGAGACCTTCTATCCCATCTCTCCGACAATTGATCTTCAGGAAGTGAATGTGTACAAAGAGCTCAATGATACAGGTAAATCTAGCTGTTGGTCATAATTTTGTGTCAGACCCTGTGTGGGGGTTAACCTGGAGTCCTTGCCCATCTGCGAGACAGCTGTGGGTAGGGAGTGGATGGGAACAAGGGAGCACAGTAGCCGGGCACGGGGTGTGCAGTCCATGGTGAGTATATTGTGGCCTAGGCAGGACTGCAGAGAAGAACTTAAATCCCAGCGAGTTGACAGGGACTCATGGCAGGGGAGAAAATACTAGCTGTGCAGTCCCTTGCTGAGCGATTCCTGACACGATTATCTGCCATTTAGGTTTCAGAGATGGTTATCCATATTCTCATCCTCACACTGTCTTCTTCCTGGAATCGGCCAACGTTCGTACTCACAGGTTCAGGCCAGAACAACTCCGTGCTAAAATGCTGATGTTTGCTTTTGGCAACGCTCTGGCAAAGGCTAAGCTGCTGTACGGGGTATGTACCAGAGACTTCTGTGGCCTCACTAGGCCTTTGTTCTTTGCCTCACGCTGCAGCTGGTGGGAAGGGTTGTGCCATTCCCTTGCCGTGGCACGTTAGATTAGTTTTCAAATCCGAGCTTCCCTGTCCAGAGGTCTGACTTGAACCTCCAGGTCTGGTTACTGGTGTCTGCTTGATCCAGAAAACCTTCTCTCAGCCGTGAGCGTGTTCGTGATGTAACATGCATTGGAGTGGTAATGGGAAGGAACCAGGGAGCAAGTTCAACTGTAAAACTCCAACCCATCCCACAGCTCCTTATGTAAATTGATACTTCATTGCTGGCTGAAGGAGGAATTTTAATTAAAATACAAAATCTACATTCAAAACTTGTTTGACTAGAGTAATTTTCTGGGCAAGGTAACAATACATTTATTAAAATACTGGCTTTAAACCAAGTAGAAGATGCAGAATCAGCAAGTACTCATAGAATTTTGGTAGCTTTTTAAACATTCTTCCCCACTCCTCCTTTCCTAGAACGATCCCAAAGTTTTGGAGCAGCCAATAGTGGTGCAGAGCGTTGGCACAGATGGCCAGCTCTTCCAGTTCATGGTGTTCCAGTTAAACACAACAGACCTCGTCTCTAATGATGGCATAAAAAATCTGGTCTGGATTGACTCCGATCAGAACCTGTATGAAAAAGCCCAGTGTGTTCCCGAAATCAAGAAGAGAGTCGTTACGGTAAGCAAAACTGGGGGAAATGTTCCCAGAAACCCTACCCTTTCACCTCTGGTGGGTGTTTGAAAGCTGCGGGGTGGGTTTTAAAGCAGCTGAAGGGACCTGACACGGGCACCAGCCTTGTTCTTAGACACGTGTCACTCACGGGGAGTATTTGCAAGCGCTGCTGTACTGCACAGTGTGCAAACCACATCCTAAGCTTCAGAGGAACTTCTACCTGAAGATAGGCCCCATTGTAATCTACCAGCTCGTCACAGGCGTGTTTTAAATCAGCTCATGCTCTGATGAAGGGATTGCTTAGATGCAGCTGTCAGCTCCACCATAGGTTAAATAGAGCGTGGTGCTGTCAGCCCTGGTGACGCTGGTTGTCCACTTCTTGGCTCCTCAGATCAAGAAGGACAGGGAACTGCTGGAGAGGGCACAGCAAAGGGCTACAAAGGTGATCAGGGGCCTGGAGCATCTCTCCTATGAGGAGAGGCTGAGGGACTTGGGTCTGTTTAGTCTGCAGAAGAGAAGGCTGAGAGGGGATCTGATCAATGTCTATAAATACTTACAGGATGGGTGTCAAGAGAAAGGGGCCAGTCTTCTTCAGTGGTGCCCAGTGACAGGACAAAAGGAAGTGGACACAAACTTGAACGTAAGAAGTTCCACCTAAACACGAGGAGGAACTTCTTGACTTTGAAGGTGGCAGAGCCCTGGAACAGGCTGCCCAGAGAGGTGGTGGAGTCTCTGTCTCTGGAGACGTTCAAAACTCACCTGAACATGTTCCTGTGCAACCTGCTCTGGGTGGACCTGCTTTGGCAGGGGGGTTGGACTAGATGATCTCCAGAGGTCCCTTCCAACCCCATATCATTCTGTGACGCTGGGAGGGTGTCTAGGTTTGATGGGCAAAGGGTTTATGCCATCTGAGATGTATAACCAGTGGAAGCACCAGCGAAGAAACCTATCTGGGGAGGGAGGGAGGGCACAATCTGGAAGCTGCCACGTCTGGAGTCTTATTGAAGCGGTATTTAAAGCCCTTGTTTGTCTACATTAATCACTTCACTGCAAACTGAGCATCCATGTCTTTTTTCTCTCTGCAGAAGCCCGCTGGAATATATGGCTTTCAGCCAGACACATTCAAGAAGTTTCTGGCACTGTATCTGCATGGAACTGTGTGAAATTCAGCTCAAATGAAAATACTTCACCAACTGTACCTGCTGCTTCTCTTTGCCAGGACCGTCACATAATTAAAGAGAGGTGGATTAATTTACTTTAAAAAAAAATAAATTATATTGTTACTGAAAGTAAAAAAAAATAAAAAAATTAATTTTAAACTAAACTGTGCATGAAGAAACTCTTTTCATTTTAGGGGCTCACCTCTGGATTCGAGTTTGCAGGAGGATGCATTTGATGACTCTCTCTTTCCCGGCGTTGCCTAGAAAGAACATAAGCCGGTCATTATTCCTCCGCGCAGGTTCTGCTGCTCTCGGTGTGCTTTTGCCCGAGAGCTGGACTCAAACCTATTTTCTGAGGCTGCTTTGAGTAGCTCTGAATGCAGCGTGCGTGGAAGAGGCTCACAAAGCTTCAAGAGGGGAGCCTGAGACATAAGTCTTTTACCTTCTGCCTGGCTTTTACTTTGTTGGCTTTTTTTTTTTTCCCCTGGCTGCTTTGGGATATATTACGCTTCCCTGCCGCTTCGTTCCCAAAGCGCTTAATGGGTGGGATGGCTTTGTTGGAGCTGTAGAACCACGGTTCCTTTATCTCAATCCTGGGATGAAGAGACCTACCCGTTTTGGGAAGGTGGTGTAGAATGTAGTGGGAAATTTTGGTGCCCGGTAGCTGTTATTTGCCACTAAAAACACAAAGGAAGAATTCCTGCCACACGGAGTTAACTGAGCAGGAAGCGTAGTCTTTTTAAGATTGGGGGGGGGGGTGGGTGGGTGGGTGAGGGGGGAGGGATTAGTGTGGTTTTTGTAAAACGAAGGCTAAACTAGCTCCAGCCAAATGTAGAAAGTTTGCAGTTCTACACTGATGCCCTCCGGCACATGGGAGGGAACGGGGCAGCCCACGCTGTTCTAAGGTGTGGGAGAGCAGATTTCCAAGAGATTCACCTCACTTTGGTGCTGGAGACTGGGCTCTGATCCCCCCTGACCCTCGGGGTGAACACCCCGGTTCCACCTTCCAGTCTCAATCCACCAAAACCTGCTCTGCTGGTTTCAGAAAACAGATTTTTTTTTTTTGCTGGTCAAATTTGAGAGAGCAGTTGCACCCCATAAATCGGGGTGTGCCAGCTCCAAGTTAAACCAGCTAATCCCTCTGCATTTAGGAGAAGATGCTCAAAAGAGAAACAATCTAGTGAGCGTCGTATTGATCGAGATCATGCTAATGCTGCCTGCTCAAGGGGTGCCTAACTCAGCTAATTAATCAATTTGCACCCGGTTATTTGGGAATATATTTGAATAGGCTTGTGCTCTGTGGAGCTCGTTCTGGTCAGTGTTTCTTTCTCAGGCTGTTGGCTCTACATCATAGGGACGCTGCTGAACAGCTCTGGGCAACAGCCCTGGGGGTATCTGCACCCCCTCACCCTTGCAGCCCACCCCTAGGGAGGCGTTGATGTTCCTCAGTGGAGAGGCTCCGCCAAGGAAGCGTGGTGGAAGAGTGGCTTTGGTGGAGAGGGGGCTTGGAGAAATGAACCACCTCACACACGTCTGATAAATGCGGGAATCTGTGAAGATGGTCTATGTGGGAAAGAGCCAAAGATCCCTTTAGATGCTTTCACCTCTCAACAAAGACATCTCTATTAGGGCAGGTAGCACAAGAGGAGAAACTAAGTGAAGCTGGAGTCCTGCTGTTGCCAGGACTGAGCAGAGACAGAGCGCAAGAAGAGATGGACAAAGGCAGAACAAAGGCAATTTTGAGAATGGCAACAGCAGTAAGACGTGGGACTGCCAGGGAAATGAGGCTTCAGCAGATCAGAAGAGGCATCAGAAAGCCACTTGAAATGAGGGGACCATACACAAGCATGCAGGACAGCGTCCCTGGCTTGCTTGGGGCACAGCCAATCTCACCCATGGTGGGAAGGAAAGCAGGACTCACGTGTTGTTGGAAGGAACAGCTCATCCTTATGCTGACTGAGCTCCTCTAAGGTCCAGGAGAGGAACTCAAGGGGAAGAGAGCAGGGCTTCCAGGTCAGCACCTGACAGTTGGTCTGTTATGGTGCAGGTATAAGGTCTGTGAACCTGGCAGCCCCTACCACAAGCGTGTGGTGTCTCACTGGTCTTCCCAAGCACCCTACACATGATTTACCTGCTCATTCCTCCAGTGTGACCTGCTGGAATTAGCCCAGCTGAGGGAGGTGGGACCCAGAACAGGACAAGGGGTCACAGAGGCACATCTGGGTGGGCATCAATAAGTTATAAAGGCTCATCAGCCCATGAATGGCATTACCTCAGCACAGCCCAAGAACCAGGCATTAACTTTTAATGAACAGCAGCCGGGAGAAGCAGAACATGCGAGAAGAGGGTGGTGGAGGTGGAGGTATCCACAGGGAGATGGAGACCCAGCTGCCTGGAGGAGCCCTCTGCAGCCTCTGTCACAGGATCTAGTCCCCAGCCTGCCCTGGGGATGATGCACAATGTGTTGTCTCAGCTCCACCACTCCACACTACCTTCCCCTGAACGTCTCCTGGTGGAAAAATCCGACTCCATGGGCTGCACTCGTGGTGCCAGCCAGCACACACTGCGCTCAAACCGGAGCCCCTGGTTCTTCTGATCCACCTTCTGCCTTTAATTTAATGAAAACTAATGTGGGAGACAATTATCCCTGAGGTTGGGCTCAGGAGACGTTCAGAGGAGGGATCTTGGCAGTTTCTCATGGCTGTGTTTAACAAAATTAGGCTCTAACTGGGTAAGAACCAACAGGATGGGCTTTTCCGTGCCCCACAATAAACACACCAGGCAGAAATACTGCCCATTGCTCCGCAGGGGCAGGGGTGGCCCCAGGAGGGCAGGAGGTCCTACTAATCATCAGCTAATTACCCTTGGGGGTCATGTTTCCCCAATGATGGGCAACGCTCTCAAGCTGCTGTCTGCAAAGGGTGGAGGGATGTGGTTCCCTGGACCAAAACCCACATCAGGGGATGGCTATGGACCCCACATGGGAGACATCTGTGGTGTCAGCCCCCCACTCCTCAGACCTGCTGTTAATTACACACTAATGAGCTCTGCAGGAGTGATGATTCTTCTGGGTGCTTCCCAAACCCAGCAAACACCCAGCTCATCAAGCCCCACCTTGCTCCACAAGGAGCATCCCAGGACCACACCGCTCTCACTCCTGGAATTGCAGTGGGGACGTGGCCATGGATGCCGGGTGGGATTGTCCCCCAGGACCAGGCAGAGCTCCAGGGTGGCTCGTAGCCCTCCCGAGCCCTCAGCCCAGGCTTGAGCATTCCCCTCCCCGCCAAGGAGGGAGAGAAGCCGCACAAGCGTGGCCAGCCGTGTCCTGCCTCAACTAGTCAAGGGCAGAGAACGAGGCTCAGACAGGAGCTCCCGGGAGCATTTCAGGCACCTGGTGCTTGCAACCACTCATCTCGAGACCTAAAAAAAGGCCCAGTCTCTCCCCAGGCACTGCAGGGAGCTGGGCCAGCTGCTGCTTGGGTTTCTCCACCTCCAGAGCTCAAGAGCTTCAGAGCCTGGAGCTGAGGTGGATCCCGCACCAGAGCTTTCACCCACCCTGCACTGCAGCCAGCCCTCGCTCGGGGGCGGGGGGGGGCAGCAGAGCCCATTGCCAGCCTCCATATGTCTGTATATATATATTATTTTTTGAAGGTGACACATCCCTCCCCTCCCTTGCTTACCTCCCCAGCGGTGCAGGAGACAGCAAGACCCATCTCCTTCTCCCCTGGGCCATCCATCACAAGCTGCATGGGACACCAGCCTCCATTCTCTCTGCTCCTCCAGCCTCTAATGAGGGAACCCTGGGGGACAGGGGGCCAAAAATCCCCCCCTCTTTTTCACCCCAGAATCTCCCCCCCTTCCTGCATCCAGGTGGGCTGGGTGTGAGGAAGGTCTGGTGGGCGCATCCTCAGCCCACTGCAGGCAAGAATGACCATTATTCCCCTGGCCTAAAAGCTGAATTTTCAAGATGCTTAAAAATACCCACCAAAACAAAACACCACACCCCATAAACCAAACCAGAGTCAAACCCAAGCCTCTCCCAGCCCTCCAGGTCCTGCTGAGTCTCCATCCACCTTCCCAACCTCAGCCAGACCCATCCCAACACCAGCCACCTCTCTCAGCTCTGCATCACCTCTGCTCCTGCATCCCAAAACTTCCTCTTTGGGCCTCAATAAATAAGGGTCAAAAAAAAAAAAAAAAAAAAAAAGAAAAAATCCACCCCACCCTCCCCCCAGGTGTGGCAGCAAAACACCAGGAACAAACTGCAGAGCACTGAAATCAAATGTTTATGTTGATATTTATTACAGCATGGGGGGGAGGGGGGGGTAAAGGAGGGGAGAAGGGGAGGGGGGGAGAACCGTTTCATTCAAAAAACCATCCCATACCAATGAAGACAATAATTTAGCTATGCATTTTAAAATACATTAAAACCGGTCCTTTCATTTCCTCACGTCAGACCAAGGAAAAAAAAACTTAAAAAAAAGAAAAAAGAAAAAAAAGAAAAAAAAACCCACCCAAGATGGAAAGCGGAAAAAGTAAAAAACAAGTTGACCCCTCGGGGAGCCCCGGGTATATTTATATTTGCGATTCAACAAATCTGCATTCGGTTGTTTCTCAGCCTTACTTGGAAAATATTAACCTGACTGTAACTATGAGACTGACACCCTCAGACACCCCCCCCTCATCCCACCCACCCCTCCCTCCCCAGCAACTTTCTACAGGTAAAGCACAATTAAAATGCCTAGGAAAAAAGAAGGCAAACATTAAAAAAAAAATTAATATCGTATTACGCACTAAAAAAAAAATAAATTTTGTCATCTCATGTCTTGCAGTCAGTGTAATAAAAACAAGCCAAATGTTCCCCAAAAACATTTCAATGAAGGGGTGCGGAAAAAAGACATCCCTTTAATAAAACATTATCAACAAATATCGTACACAAACTACAATGTATAATAATTACTTTTTTTTTTTTTTTCCCCTCTCGGTAATTTTCGAACCAGACTACAAGGTTAAGAAAAAACACTGAAACAAGATACAATGCTTTCAATAATCCGCACAAAGGTCAAATCCAAGGGAGAGAATATTTTACAGAATATGATATACATGGAGCAGAAATGGGAGCCGGAGAAAAACAAAGACCAAACTACAGGGTAGTGTCATGTACAGAGATCCCAACCCGCCGCCTTGGCTCGTCCCTTCCTCTCCCGCCAGAAGGAAGGGCCCTCGATGCTTGCCATTAATTTTTATTTTCTTATTACAGAGCGAGCCTACAGAATAGCAAGGTTACATTTTTTTTTTTTTTTTAACAACAAGAATTCCTTAAAAAATATCTCCATCCAGTTCCAAATCAGAGAGAAGTGAAACCCTGACAAGAGCACATCTCTAAAGAAAAGAACACCTCCCCACCTCCCCCCTCCCCAAATACCCCCAAAACAAATAACATCCCTCCCCCCCCAAAGTTAGCTGGAGATCACAGTTTCAAAGTCCCAGGTCAGATTAACCCTTTCTTTCGGTGGATTTATTTAAAAAAAAATTAAAAAAAATCAATTTTTGCAGTGAACCAGCCGAAGGACTCTGGGGAAAGGAGGGTCAGAGATTTCTTCTTGTACTCAAGAGAGGGGGGGAAAGACTAACACAGTGCATGCCACAGTCACAGAGAGCAAGATCACGATTCATTCGAGGATGTGATCCTGGAAGGGGTCATCACCTGCGTTAAACAAGTTTATAACGAGGTGGTGGAGTCTCTTCCCCAAAGCAGATCTTGTTAACTGGAGGAGGAAGCGTTGTGCTGCAAACGAACCAAAAAAAAACCAACCAAAACCCCAAAAATAGAAGGGAAAAAAAAAACCCAAACAAAAAAAAAAACCAACCAAAACCAAAAAACAACCAGGCCTTCTGAACGAAAACCACCATTGTAAACTGTCCAGTTTATTTAAAAAAATGACTACAACAGAGACAACATGAGATTTCATATCTAGACTAGCTTCCTGGTGTCGCACGGCACAAACATACAACAGGTTCGGTTTCTGTCTTTATTTAAAAGAACAAAGCAAAGAGATCGGAGTTGGGTGCTAGAGGCTTCCGTTTGTTTCCAAAAAGAAGTGTCATGTACATATATAAACCCTTCTGCACAAAGAAGGGTCTTGTCATGTCTTGAAATATTTTAAGTTTTGTCCTTCATGTTTTATGGAATAAAAAGTTCAGCCTTTTTATTGCATGAAACTAAACCTGGGGTTTTGGCCCCCGCCACGCGTCTCCCTGCCCATACACCTAGCTTCTTCTTCGTCTTCTTCTTGCATAATTCGTTGAGATCCTCCGAACGGCAGCTGACTCTCTTGATCCTGGAGAGGAGGAGGGGGAGGGAAATCACACACTCATCGTCATGCTGGGGGAATACTGGAAGAGAGACAGAGCCAGGGTGAGAAACCAGGTGGGCCAGACCCCCAGACACCGAAGGGGAGGGTGGGGGGTGTTAAAGGAGGCCGATGACAGCTGTACAGTGACCTAATTGGGTCTAATAAATCAGGAGGAGAGGATATGCTGGAGGCTCGAATTTACCAGGGCGTAATCTGCTCCACACCTTGTTTTTCCGGGGAGAGAATCAGCAGAACAGTATGGGGTGAGATGCAATTTAAAACAAATAATTAACATGCACGTGTGTATGAGCTGCTAATAGAAGGTCTGCAGCCACGCAGAGAGCCTTGAATTATCCAGGCCAGCACAGCTGGCTGCATCTGCACCAGCTCCTCTTCATCCCATGAGATATTCTCCTCTCCATCCCACAGGACCCTCTTCCCTCCCCTCCCATTTCTAGGAAGAAATTATTTCCCGTGAGGGTGGTGGGACACTGGAACAGGTTGCCCAGAGAAGCTGTGGCTGCCCCATCCCTGGAGGTGTTCAAGGCCAGGCTGGATGGGGCTTGGAGCAACCTGGTCTGGTGGGAGGTGTCCCTGCCCATGGCAGGGGGTTGGAACTAGATGATCTTTAAGGTCCTTTCCAACCCAAACCATTCTATGAATCTATGATTCTCTCCCCTCCCTCTGTAAGTCTTATCCTGTTGAGGACCCAAGCTTGCACCCACCAGGATATTCTTCCTCCCCACTTTCCATCCTGCAGGAGCTCACACACAGCACAACCCATGTCCAAAAGCCACCCACCCGCCATGTCCAGCCACTCATCATGCTGGGATGCCCTGGGGACCGTCCCCTTGTCCCCAGGGAGGCACACACCCACTCACTCACTTACTCACTCACATTGTCATTTTGGAAGGAATGGAGAAAGTTGCCTCCCAGCTCCCCGTCGTCTCTTGGAGTGCCCGGGGGATTGCTAATGCCACTTATGTTGTTTGGAGAATTCTGTGGGACAGAGAAGTGGTGAGCAGGTCCTGCATCCCCCCCCCCCGTAACACTGGTGGGGGGCAGGACACAGCCCCACTTGCCCCAATCATGTCCCCCCAGTGTGTCCCCATCCCTTGGGGTCACACCAGCACCCCAGGGATGAGAAAAGTGGGGGGACCACACAGCCACTCTGCAGCTCACTTACTTTTGGAAGTCCATCTATGTCTCCTGACCCTGCACCGGGGGGGGGACACACAAAAAGAGAACAACCTTATTGAGCATGCAGCGATGGCCTCTGCATCACCCTCCCTGCTCCCACCCTCCGAAGGCTTCGAGCACTGGTCCGAACTGGGGGCTGACCCCCAGGAGGCTCTGGGATGACCTCCTCCCCCCCAACGTGGGTACTCACCTAACGATCCGTTCATGTGATGGGGCTCCATGCCGCCCATGCCGCCCATGGGGCCGTCGGAGCCAGGGCCCATCGGGAACTGTGGTGGGGGGGGAAAAGGCAACAAACCCCAAATTAGCCACAAAACCACCCCAGTGACTCCTGGGGACCATCCCCATCCCAGCTGTCACTCCGGATTGGGGCCAGAGGCTAGGGACACATCCATCCCCCAAGGCTGTAGGACACATCTGGGGGCTCCTGGGGTTCACCTCTAAAATACGGCCGGATGGATGAGGGCAGACCCAGACCCACGGCAGCACAAAGGGCTCCTTCCAGCTAGTACTTAAAGAGGTTTTAAGTCTGCCCCTGCCCCACAAAACACAACCCCTCACTGGGCAGGCAGCTGCCACCACCTCGGCCGGAGCAGCAGGACCGCCGCTCTCTTAATAAGCATAAAAAATTAACAAAGTCACCGAAGAGTTAATCGCTTTTTGATGGTTTGTTTTATTTCTGTTTTGTAACAAATGGCTGAAATCAATTAAAGTGCTTTACTCTCAACTGATGAAGTTAATTATGATTTGTTATGGTATCTGATATGTAAATTATTAGAAAGCAGACTTACATTTGATCGACTGCCTGCGGGCGGTACTGGATTAATCATTGTGTAGATGTTGTCACTTGAATTTGTTGAATCTGTGGAACAGTGAAGCCCAGTAAGTCGGGTGATTAATTCATTTCTTAATTAAAACAAACTCATGCCACTTGAACTCATTCTTTTGTATTTTATCACCTAAAATTCCCTCTAAGTACCACCATTTTCTGGCTAATTTCTATTTAATGAAGATCCACAAAGTTTTTAATCACAGAAATTCAACTGTGAAAAATAATTCAACTCCTGGCTGGGAAGTGCGGGGAGGTGATTCCCCGGGCCCCACAGCATCCAGATCCACAGGGGGACACAGGGACATCCCCAAATGCCATTCCGAAGCCAAGTGGCCCATGTTGCTCACTCCTCAACAAGGGAAAAGTTGGGCAGGGGTTGCCCCCAGGGATGGGGGTCTCGTGGCAGGGCAAGGGGCAGGATCCTGGGAGGGCTTTCCCTAGCGAGGGGGGTCTCGGGGGGGGTCGTACCTGCGGGACTGGGCATGATGGGTGTCCCCGGAGGACCGCCGCCGCCGGGTGGACCCTGTGGAGAGACAAAGCGGGGGTCAGCCATGCGAACTGGAGGATCGGCCACCTCCCCCCAGTTTCAAACCTCTCCCCCCAGCTGGATCTTGCACCTCCAAACCCAGCCTGGCTCCCCCAACCCTGGCATTTTCAGCCCCCCTCCCCCCCACAGGCCACATGAGCTCCCTGAGCTGTAACATCTCAGCCCCCCCCAAATGACGGAAGGATGGGACTCACCACGTATGTACCAGGCGATGAAGAAGAGTATGGGATCTATAGAGAGAAGAGAGATGGGTTCAGCTATGGGGTACACAGGTGCTCTTGGGGGCTGCATCCCAGCACAGCACATCCAAGAGCCCACACCGCCCACCCAGCCCGGCCAGGATAGGCATCCCAGGGGCCACCAGCCCCTGGAGACACAAGGAGAGCAGCATGGGAGCAGGGCTTAGGCTTTAGATGCAGCAAAAAGCTGGGGAACCCCCCTTCATTAGCAGGATTCAGCTAACGAGGAATGGCCTCGTTTGCGGGGACCGTCCCCGACCATCTTGCTTCAAGATACTCACTGAGTTAGCACTGCTGGGGTTCGGCCACGGTCTGCCAGCTCCTGGCCCCCTGGGGTCAAAATGAAACAGGAAAAAAAAACCCATAATATAATAAAATGTTGTGGTTTTATCCGTTTGGTCCCGCCAAAGCCCGAGTGGGCGCCCAAACATCCCCCAGCAGGGGGTTTGCCTTACATGTTAATTCCAGGCATGCCGGGACCTAGGGAGTTGGGTGGAGGTCTCATGCCGCTGCCGTAGTTCTGCAACGATAACCAAGGGTCAGGTCCACCATCACGGGAAGGGGATCCGGAGGAGACAAGAGAAGAGGGGGGAAAAAAAACCCCAACCAACCCAACAAACGAAAAGAACCAGAGGGTTCGTTGGCAAAAATGAGCTTTTAAAAAAATAATTAGATGATGATGAACATAAGGCCAGGCTGGATGGGGCTTTGAGCAACCTGGTCTGGTGGGAGGTGTTGGGGGGGGGGTTGGAACTCGATGATCTTTAAGGTCCCTTCCAACCCAAATGATTCTATGATTCTATAAAGAAAATTAGAAATTGTATCTGTAAAGAAAATAGGCAGCTGAATACGGAAGGGAGTTGGGCTGAAGTGCCCCCTGGTCTCCCACGGAGGGACAACAGCTCCCTCCCAGCTCCAGGAGATAAATCTGCTCACAGTCCCCAGGAGCCAACAACAAAACCTTTTGGGTTTGTCTTTTGGTGCTGGAGAAAACAGGGGCAGGGCTTGGAAGGTTACTGCTGCAGCGCAAGGACGGGAAAAGGCTGCTCCATCTCCCCCCCGAGACGGAGCATCCCCTGCTCCCAGGATAACGGCTGGAGCAGGGAAAAACAAGCCAGGCTTGTTTTCCCGTTGCTTCCCAGCTCTCTGCTAAGGGGAAGCCTCTCGGGGCTCATCTCCTGGCTTATTCCACCCCAGCTCAGCCTCCAGTGGGGACCGGGAGCCTCAGATCTGTGTCCCTCGTCTCCTAAAACCAGCTGGAGTACAAAGCCAAGCCCAAGGCGGCGGAGGAAGAGGAATCCCAACCCCCCCAATCCCCCCCGAACGCCGCGCTCCATTTGGTCTGTGCTTTGCTCCCTGTGCCCTCCGGGTGACGTGCAGCCGGATTTAGGTCGTGCTGCTGCTCCTCCCCTCCCACCTTCCCCCCCTTCTCCCCGCCACGCATCTTTTTGGGCTACGTTTCTGCCGTTTAGAGAAAAAAATCACTAGGGCAGGAAGGAGGGGGACAGGCTGGCCGCTTCCTATTTTGCAGCCCCCCGGAACGCTCCCAACCGGGTTTTAAGTGCAATACTTCAGTGCTGTTAGTTTTTCCCTGGATTCACGGATGCGTCGGAGCAGGGTGCATGGCCAAAGTTTGTTTTGAAGAGGCAGAGAAGGGGTTTTCCCCAAACAAATTACCAGCGAGTCCTTGAACTGATCGAAATTCCAGCCATTTACACTGAATGGCAGCATCAAATCCCGTGTTTAAAAAATTAAAAAAAAAAAGAAAAAAAAAAGAAAAAAAAGAGCATTTTTAATTGGAGCTGAAAGGCTGGAAAGCGGAGCCATCTGAAAGATGCTCAGGGAAGCTGGGGAGGGAACGCAGCTGTGGTGGGTGACCTGGATGCCGGGCTCCGGCAAGGCATCGCCAAAACCCAGCGAGCTACAAGCCCTCTTCATGGAGCCACTGGAAAAACCTAATCCTGGCTTCTGCAGAGCTAAAACTGTGACTATTAAAGGAAAAAAAAAAGGCAGCGGCCATCGGCTGTAAGGGATGATTCATCGTCGGTGCATAATAAATAGCCATTTTCAGGACACCGGGATGTCCTGGCTGGATGCTCTGCAGCCCTCTGGAATAATTTAAGGAGAATTTGGGAAGGTCTTGATGCAAAGCTTAAAGATAAAAAAAAAGCCCTGGTGTGAGGGGCTGTTGGGTTTGGTTCAGTATTTTTGGCAGTTCCTGGATGGCTGCGGGGAGGCAGCGCCCGGCGGGTGCCAGATTGGGAAGCCCAGGCTGCCTTTAAAAAAAAAAAAACACAAACCACCAAAAAAACCCCAAACCCCACCGCCACCCTTCTTCTCCCTAATGTAGGTAGACAGGGAAAACGGCGGAGTCAAAAATAAAGCTCTGAACATTTATTTCACAACTCCTGCCGGCTGCCGGAGCCGCCGCCATCCCACGCGGTGCTCAAGGCGCGCTCGCCGCTTCCAAGTTTCCCGGCGAGCTCTCTCTGGAAGTGGGAAGCGAGCAGCCTCCCCCGGGCAAAGCGCCGCCGCTTGCCTTGGCGCAGGCAGGCCACACTAACAAATGCCACTTTTTTTTTTCTTCTTTTTTTACTTTTTTTTTGGGGGGGAGGGGGGGCAATCCTCCAGGAGAGGATTTTAAGCGGGTGCTATCGCACAGAGGGCTCGTCGGTGAAAATGATGCTCCTGCATCTTTGTTATCCCCAGCCTCAGGAAGGGATGCGGGCAGCCCTGAGCAGCATCCTCAGGGTTGGTGGTGTTAAAAAGAGATGACACAATTCCCCTCTTTACACAATATTCGCTTATCGCAACAGTCTCCTTCTCGGGGGGGGAGGGAAAAAAAAAACAAAATAAAACAAAAACAAAACTCCAGCCAGCGCACCCGCTCGTCTCTTGACAGACTCTGATCCTCGCGCTACAAACCGGGCGTAGGCGACGAGGCAGAGAGGATAAACCTCCAACCAAAATATGGTAATCTGGCTTTGAAGCCTCGCAGAAGGAACAAACAGGAGTGAGTCAACAAGAAGCCGCTCCGTAAAGCGAACCGAGGGAAAGACGGCATATATTAACCCAGATCTGCCTAATTGCAAGAGTTTACTCCCCTTTCCCGCAACGAGAGAGCGCGAGCGGGCAGCAGGGAGGGGAACCTCGCAGAGGAAAGCCTTATTCCCCCGCTAAAGGGATCTCTGCCATTTCTCCTTTTTATTTATTTATTTTTAATGCAGCCTTCCTTTCCCTTTCCTGCCGTTAGGGCCGTGACTGCTTCCCAGGCAGGCGGTGTAATGCACTCCAAGGCTGCTCCGGCGCGGCGCTAAGTGCCATCCCCTCCGCCTGGAAGGGGCAGGGAAGGAGGCTGCAATACCCTTTAATGAGCTCTGAAGACCTCACTCACGTTAAAAGGAGGGATTTCCAGATGCAAGGCTAATGTAAAACGCATTAACACTAATGGGGGGACGGGGAGGGGGGTGGTGGTGGGTGGTGGTTGGGAAACTCCCAACCCTTTGAGCCCCAGGAGGTTGTTGGGATGGTTTGGATGGTAAGATGCTCTTTGGCGCTGGGCTTACCTGCGGACCGGGACCCATGGGGCCCATCCCTCGCGGAGGATTCATCCTCTGCATGGGGCCGCCCATGTTAGGGTGCCCTGTTGGGAGGAAAGCAGGGGCGTTAGGGGGCCCAGCAGCCGCTTCGGGTCCCAAAATGAACAGCTTAATGAGAAACGTTAACGTCCCACCCCTCCTCTGCCAGGTTTACCTTGCTGTCGCGTGGGATCCATAGAATTGGGCAGCAACGGCTGTGTACCGGGAACGGCACCCGGGGGCTGTGAAAACAAGGGGAATAAGGTTTAAATAAAATAAAATAAAATAAATGATTGCTTAAATGTAGCCTAAAGAGAGAGAGATGTGGGTTGGGGCTTTTAGGCTGCTCCTCAGTGCGATCCCTGGGATGCATCACCCCCTCTGGCTGCTGCACGACCTGTGGCTGTCCAAGCAACCCGCATCCAGCTGCATCCCACTGCATCCCGCATCCCAGGCACCTTCCTACAGCCTCCAGGTGTTTGCCCCCCCCCCCCCCCCCTTCCCTCTGGCAAACCCCCTCTAAAAACCAGACAAGGCACCGACGCTTCCTCCTCTCCCCGCAGCTCACGTGCTGCCGGGGCTGCTGCATTTTAGGGGAGGGGGGGGGAAAGCCTGGGCTGCACAGGGCAAGGCATCAAAAGCCAGCAGGGAAAGGAGAGGGGCAGCGTGGCTCCCGGGTATTTACACAGTGCCAGGGTCAAACCGTGCAGGCTGCAGCGATTCACTGGCTGCGGGTGAGAGACAGATGCTCCCTTTGCAGCGTTCGGACCCCTCCCCGCGCCGGCAGGGGGCGGGGGGGGGGGCGGATGCTCCCCCTCCCCAAACCCAGCTCTGCTCCGGCAAGGCAGGCGGCTATTTAAAGTTCAAAGGCTGCTCCGAACAGATAAAGGGGAAGAAAAAGGCAGATACCATCTGCCTGGTGGGAAGCAAACTGTAAACAGTCTCGCTACAGCACTGCCTTTTATTTGAACACCGGCACAGGCAGACCCCCCCCCCCTGGAACACGGCACGGGCACTGGGTGCACACAGCTGTGCCGAGGCAGAATCTGCCCAATTCCCCCCCCCTTTTTTTTTTTTTGCCAGCCTGGAAAGCTGGCAGCAGGAGGAAGATAAACCAGTGTGTGTGTGTGTTGTAGTGATGGATATTTACACTTCTGCTGCCTGACCTTCCTGCTTGCCTATTTATTGTCCCTCTGGATGTGACCATAACCTGGCCGAGCTTGGTGTAGGTACAAACCTGTGTTTTATGTGTTTTAGGGGGGAAAAAAAGTAATTAAATCCTTCTAATTAACTTTAGCCACTCCTAGATGCTCAACCCTGCTGGAAGAGCAGCCAGCCCAGACTGGGCCCCTGCCTGCCCCAGCTCACTGTGCCCACCTCCAGCAGCACTCAGGACCAGCCTAGGTACCACAGCAGGACTTGGGGGGGAAGGGGGGGGCATGAAAACTGTCCCCACAAGGAGACGAAGCTAATTAATACCTCACTAAAACACCCACCACTGCCCTGGGTGGGAAGCTCTTCCCACTCAGCCAGACCTGGGGGTCCTACCTCAGCAAATCCCCCCCCTCCCGGCCCCCTCCCAAGTTTTTCTCAGCTGCATCTCAGCTGTCTCAGCATCACTTGGCAAGTTCCAGCAATTCAGGTCTCAAATCCAGCAGGCACAAAGACGAAGCAAGCTGCTACATCCCATTTCCTGACTGTTCTGCTCTTCCCGCTAATAGCTCTATAAAAATAATGCTGTCAGCCAAAAAAACACGAGCTCCCGAGACAATTTGTGCGCAGTCACCTTTCCTACTCAAAGGAATTACGGGTTTCCCTTTAATTTCCCTTTAATGACGAATAACCTCTGGTCGGGTCATTACCCCTGGGGATGTGTTGTTGGGAAGGAGACGAATTCCTCAACCGAAGCCCGGCGCTCGGGCAGCACGTGGGGTGGAAGCCTCCCTCCGTTAAGGCCAGAAACAAACTGCCCTTGTTTAAGCCGGGCTAAGAGGATAAACCCAACCCCAAAAAATTCAGCGCTGACCTGCCCGGCTTGACCCCGCCGCTGATCTGAGTCAACCCACCCGCGGGATTATCTCCATCGCTTTAATTTTCTGCGATTGCAGGGGGAAAAAAAAAAATCTCAGCCGGGCAGCAAGCCCATGGCACGGCAGGGCTGGGCTGAGAACACCACCAATAAAAAAAGGTGTGGTGAAAACAGCACCCATAAGAAGGTGGGCAAACATGCCGTTTACACCCTGGATATGCCCAAAAGTAATTTAAAAAAAAAATAAATTTTCAAATAAAATGGTTGTGCGACGCTGTGATGCTCCAGAATGAGGGATGAGAACGGAGGATGCCCCGAAGGAGGCAAACCCAAGGAGCATCTGTAGGACACGTGGCCCTTGTCCCCTCCCCATCCCAAATAACAGCCATCCCTAGGGAAACGCGCCGGCGCGGAGCCCGTGAGCTCAGTACCTGGTTGCCCATCCTGATGGGGGGCCGGGGACCTCCGGCGTAGCGCGGCGACATGAACGGCTGCGGGGACACAAAAAGGGAGGTGAGGGCCGGGCTGCGGGGAGGCAGCACGCTCCCCACGCACGCTGGTTAGACTGTACAGGCTGGAGTTTTGGATTTTTTCCTTTTTTTTTTTTTTTTCCCTGGAGACATCCTTTTTCAAAAAGTGAAGTTTCGAAAGGAAAAAAAAAAAACCTACGATGTCCGGAGTCTGTTTTTTTTTTTAAAATTTTCTCTGTAGATTTATTGTTTTGAGAGCGTTTGACATCGGCAAATACTAGGTGAGGCTGTTAAAATCAGTGCATGGGAAACCCTGAGTGTTAGAACACTGTTCAAGTTTAAATATATAGAGATACATTAAAAAAAGTGGCAAATAAGCACATACAGACACGCACACACAAAAAATCCCCAATGCTAAGTACTGGAAAAAAAAAAAAAAAAGAAGAAGAAAGACTTAAAAGTTACTTTTTTTTTTTTTACAACCGCTGCTACTAACGGAAGCTTAAAAACCCACATCAAGTTAAATTTTCTCAGGCTACCTTGGGAAGGTAAAACAGTCTGATACCCACGATCGACTTCTCAGTCCATTGATAACTGCACATCCAAAAAATAAAAAAAGAAAAAAAAAGAAAAAAAAAGAAAAAAAAATGGGAAAAAACCCACCATTTTGCTTTGGAGCTGGGACACCCGGGGGGATGCTCCCCGCGGTTGGGGGAGGGAGGCGGGTACCCGCTGCCCAGCATGCTTATAGAGGAAAAAAATTATAAAAAAAAAAAGGCAAATCGAGCGCACGTCCCGGTTTCACAGCCCTACCCATCGCTAGTGTCTTTACCTGACTGTGGGGTCCCATCATGCTGTTAGGATTGTGGGGTGGAGGCTGTGCGTGTGGCGAGGGCTGTGACCCAGGCGGTCCCTGTGAGGTCAGACAGTAGAAGGAGGTTATAGATTAGCACATGAAAGCGCAGAAAAGAGCTAAAAAAAAAAAAAATAGGATTGACGGGTGGACTTGTTTGGTCGGGGAGTCAGTTCTCCCACTATTTTAAAATATTTTTGTTTTCTTTTTTTTTTTTCCTCTCTTAAATCGAGTTTCTATTCATTTGTAGCCAAGCTATGAATAATGATATACACCCCCCTAAAAAAAAAAAATAATCAAAATTCATTAAAAATCAGAACATCTGTCAAAATACAGCAGCCACATTGACGGTAAACAGTCCGGTAGTTCAACCAAGTCTGCAATGATAAACACACAGGGAAACACTTTGGAAGGGCGTGCAACGAGGAAGGAAAAAAAAATATGCAGGAGAGGACCAGAGAGGTTGGGGGAAATGCAAAAAAAATCACCCCCAAACCAAAAAAAAAAAAAAAAAAAAAATTTTCTCCTCTCTCTTCCCAAAGGTCGGAAACGCCTCTGGGTTTTGGGGTTGGGTTATTTCAATGTGACGGTGGTTCGGTGGAGGAGCTGGAGCCAGCGCAGAGGACGAGGAGCACGTCCCAGCGTTTGGCCGGCACAAGCGGGGGCTGCATCGCCAGCCTGGAGGGATGCAACATCCTTCCTCGAGGTGGATTCCCTACGGATGCGAGTAAAATGGCTTGCGAGCAAAGAAAGGATGTCTAGGGGAAAAAAGGAGAGATTAGTCGGTGCAGGTTCAAGGCTGCAATGCAGCAGCCGCTGACATTTTGGGCTCGAACGCCCACTTTTCCTTTTCTTTTTTTCCTTTTTTTTTTTTTTTTTTTAAATTTCCCTTAAAAGCATTAAATTAAAATTTGCTTGGAAAAACCGCGAGCTCGGTGCAAGAATATAGCGGTGCGTGTTAATGTAAGGAGAAAAAAAAAAAAAGAAGAAAAAAGAAAAAAAAAAAGAAATTTAAAAAAAAAAGGTATTTTTTTGAGAGTCAAAGGAGGTGTAATTGGTAGAGAAAGCAAACGAGCTTTGTCAGTAGGTGATGGGAAGCGACGGCAGCTCCAGGACCAGCGCCGGAGCAGATGTTCTCTACCTGCCTCGTTACTAATTTCAACAAGTGTTCGCCTTCTAGCTGCTGCCAGCAATGGCATGGTTTGTTACCATGAGCAATTTTCTTAATTAACAGACATTAATTAGCCATTTAGCAATTTTGCAAGCATTTGTTTAGCAGCTTTCCTAAACATGAATACCACTGTGATAATGGTACTGATTAGAGGGTCCCCTAATTAACAGTACAGGGAAGGAAAATTGAAATCACATAAATTAAAAAGGGAGGGGAAGTTAATGAAGGCAGGACATATTTGCACCTGCAAATCTTTTGTACGGCGGAAACTTGAGTGCAATGTAAATAAAGTAAGAGGGTGGGTTTTTTTCCTCTTTTTTTTTTTTCTTTCTTTTTTTTTTTTTTTTCCCCTCTCTCTCTCTTCTCCCATCTGAACAGTTCGGCGGCGAGATGGAGCCAAACGGATTTAAACCAGCAGCCTCCTGCCAGCCTCCCCGCTCCAGCTGCTGCGCCCGGGGAGATGACATCCCACCGTTTACACCACCATTTATTCTCCAGGAGCCAAAGCCAACCAGCCCCCTGCCCGCCGAACCTTGGACAACCCTCCCGGTGCCAACACAACTGCCTTCTCCTTCCATGTCCCACCACACTGGAGAAGACAAACCTCTGTGGTCCAACTGCGGCATCAACCACCTTTAGCAGAAGTCCTCTCCATACATGAAACTTGACTTATTTGAGCTTTTGAGGTGGCTTAAGTCTGTCTGTGTGAATGCAAACCGCACCAGGAGACAGGAGCCACCTCCCACCATCGGTTCATGAAGGACAGCACCTCTCAACTGGTGGTCTGGCCACCACCAAAGCACTTCCTACACAGCACAGCTGCAGGATTTGGGGTAGGGAAGACTGGCAAAGGTGAACGAGCGATGAAACCGCGTGGAACAGACAAACTGGGAGGTGCAGAAGCCAACCCTCAAGTCCCATCAATGCAAGAGTCAACAGGTCCTCCACAACACCTGCCTTGCCGTACTGCAAGAAAGGGGTGGTTGTTATGCAGGAGCTGACTGGACAAGCAGGCAGACCCCATCCTGAAGTTGTTAAACCCCTGACATCTTCCCTCTCATATCCCCTGGTGTGTGAAGGTGTGGGGTTAACAGGTATCGAATGCACGGGGGACATGGCCACCTACACGCACCCCAGATGGGCCTGGAGGTGAGGCTCTGGGGCTGCATTTAGAGCTTCAGAGCAAGCCACGTATGGTTAGTGCAGAAAAAGCATGTCGAAGACATGTTTTCACCAGAGAAAAATCCTCCACGACAATGGGATCTGGAGAGCATCCATTGTTTGTGCTGCTGGATGCATCCTCCGGAGCGTGGTCCTGCATCCTCGCCGTTGCGTTATCCCACGTGGTCCCACTTCTGGATACCGTGTCTGCAGGCACCCAGCTCGTGCAAACCTCTCGGCAGGCGGGGAGGAGCCGAAAGAGGCCCCTTTTTAATGCTTTTTTATTTTTTTCTTTTTCCTTCATTCTTTTCTTCTTTTTCTCAAGATTGAGCGGCAGCATCCCAAACGTTGGCTCCGGGGCTGCCACCCCCGCGGCCCCCTCCCGCGCCCCCGCGGTACGGCCGCCCCGCTCCCTCGGAAAGGCAGAAACCCTCTGGATATGGTTATCTCCCTAAATATTTGCAGATGTCCCAGGGCCGGGGCCGCCTGCCGGATCGCTGGCTTTCTTCGCACGGGTTTCCCTGGAAGCAGCAGATGATCCCCACGGACCGCGGCGGTCGAGACAAGTGTTTCGCAGAGATGACATGTGGGCTCCAACCAACAGAACAACTCCCTTTTTTCTTTTTTTTTTTTTTCTTAAGAAATGGCTATTTAGCAGCTATTAACTAGTGCTGTTACAAGAGGAGGCCGAACACACACAGTCCTGCTTCCTCCACATCCCAAATGTCCCGGAGCCGCATCCCGAATGTCCCGGAGCAGCATCCCACACACCAAGCCAGGCAAGCAGGACCTTCTCGGTGGTGACTTCACTCCCACCTCGAGACCAGGGCTCTCCCCAACCTGAGAAACTCCATCACCTCTCAAGTTCTCTTTTTTTCCCTATTTTTTTTCACCCCCAAACTGGATGCCTTTGCCTTTGGGGATGGGGGGGATATTACGCTTCACCTTTCTGTATCTGCCTCAAAAAAAACCCCACAACCAAAACCCAGCAAACAACCCCAAACAGCTAAAATGGGGTTAGAGGAAACTCCTTCCCACCGCTCTCGGTGCCCCAACCTCCTCTCTGCTTCATTCCCCCCCCACCCCCGCTTCCCTCCTTTGGGGGACTTTAAAAGCCCAACCTGGCCCATCAAGACGACCAAAGTTTGCTGCTGTTCCTGCTGCTTTTTTTTTTTTTTCTCTAAGGGAGAGTTTCCAGGCGATCGGGTTGTTTCCACTCCCGTCTTTCAGGAGCTCGGCTCCTCAAACTTCTTGTAAAATATTAAAGATGGAAAATGGCAGGAGCGATCATAGCTCCGCGCGTGTCAATTTGTGTTTTCCAGCGTTAATTCACCGCAAATGGATCGTGTTTTATGGGCTCCATACTTTCAGCTAATGGGGGAGTTTTTCTATTTAAAAACCTTCTCGAGCACCTCTGGGGGTGGCAGAACCACGCAGGATGGTACGAGAAGGCAAAGCATCGCCGCCACGAGACGCCCGACCATTGAGAGCAAGCAACGGGAAAGCATCTCGTGTTTTAAAAATACCTGGCCCCTGCCTACCCCCTTCTGCCATTAGAAAATGCCAAAATAAATTAGATGGGGATTAATTAAAGGCGTGCCTGGGTTTATCGGATAGGAGCTTTATTCCTAGTGAAGGAGAGGGCAGTTTTGCAAGTTGTCAACCAAAAAAAAAAATTAAGTTACCCCCGAAGGAGCCTATAGGTGCTCCAGGTGCCCTCAGGGGGGAGGAGGACCGTGGCCACCTTCTGCACCATCCCCAGAGAGGACAAGGCAAGACAGGACAAGGCAAAGCAAAGCAAGGCAGGGCAAGGCAAAGCAAGGCAAGAAAGGGCAAAGGAGGGCAAAACAAGGCAAGGCAGGGCAAGGGGGGGGGCCAAGTTCCCCCGCAGACGGCGGAAGGCAGCCGTGGGCAGGAGCTCTGCCTCGCCTGCAGCTGGGGCTCCCAACTGCAGAAGCCTGGTTTTAAGGAATATGTTAAACACAAGCTCTTCAGGAAACAAACCCGTGTCAGCCGGAGCCAAGAACAGTCACCTCCATCTGGCTGGAGCACCCGAGAGAAAGTTGACTGCAAATCCCACCATATGCTCCAGACGCTCGGTACAAAAGCCTCGGGCATCCTACTAAACTTCCAGAAAAAAAAAAAAACTTTCTCTGATGCTTGCTTTTCCTTTCCTCCAGCTCCTAGGCTACCTTCCTTCAAACCCTGCCTGGTGCAAGGCCGACACCGAGCTCTGCCCGGGGTTGGGGGGGGAGGATTTGGGGAAGGGTAGCCCAATTTTGTGGCTCTTGTGCCACCTGGCTGGAGCTGGCTGACCACAGCTGCTGGCAAAGCCCACCGAGATGTCACTGAGGAAGGTGAAAATGGTGGCATCCAAGGAGGGAACAGGACAACATGGACCCCTTCCTATTGACTTGGTGTCTTGACTTTACTTTAGCGTCCTCCCCCCCCCGGTGGGCGACCTTACCCAAAGTGATGCTCCCGGGGATGCAGGGAGGAGAGTCGGGGAGGGCAGGGGGTGTTGGGGGGAGCCCCCGACCCCCAGGCTCCGGAGCCCCCGCCTTGGTCCTCCCCGGGTTCCCGAGGTCTCTCTGCGTTAGGGGGCAGTGTGGGAACACCGAGCAGCCTGATGCTTTGTTTTGGTGCATCTCGGGCGCCGAGCCGCTGATGCATAGCTAACGCAGCCGCCGACATTGATTTATGGTCAACTTTCCATTTCATCAGCGCGAGGGGTACGGGGCGGCGCGGGGAGTTCGCACCGGGGAGAGGAGGCACGGGGGGGGAGCTGCTGACTGGACACCCCACCCCACCCCCCATTTAATTAAGTCTTAAGAAGGTGTGGTACTAATCACTTGACGTTTTTTTATTTTTTTCCTTCCTACATTTCCCTGGGCACCCCCACTGTCCCTCCTCTAAGGGATCTGCACCCCGGCTTCCATCCAGGTTTGGAAACAAAAGCAGGAACGCCTCCCGTGACCTTTAGGAGGACGAGCAGAGGGTTTGTTTGCTCATCTCAAAGGGACAAAGAGAGGGATTTAAATAAAAGCATCTACCCACGCCGGCCCGTCAACCCAGCCACCTTTTGTCCGGGGCACTGCCCGATGCCGTGCCACCTCCTGGCACCAGGCAACGCCTTGGGCAACCCAAGGCTGCCCAGGGCCACTCCTTTCCCATCGTTTTGGGAAGGTTCTGGGAGACACTGAAGGCTGCATCTCCCTTGGCCCCCGGCCCGAAGGTCGCTGCTGAGCCCCAGTGCAGGGAAAGGACTCTCCCTGCAAGACGGCGGCTGCAGCCCGGGCTCCTCCTCTCTTCCCTTCCCAGCGCGTCACTTCTCCTCCAGGCTCACTCCCACGGGTTTTTGGGCCACTAGCTCCTGGGAACAGTCCATATAATTTTCTTCCCTTTGCCAAACAGCTGTGCACATCCAAACAGACGGGACTGGGGGGGTTCATCCCTCAGTGCAGGGTTTCTGCAACCTGACCTTTGCTGGTGACTCCCCCCTCAACTGCTGGTGTGATGCCCCACCATGCCAGGACAGGATCAGGCCATCTAAACCCACCTGAAAACGGTCTGCTCATGCCAGCTACCCTCAGGGATATCCCTGCAGGCCCCCGGTGCCTGGAGTATGGTGCAGAAGAACCCTCCCAGCCTTCATCCTCTGGTCTGTTGACATGAGGAGGGTGTTGGCCAAGCTGGTACCACCAGGACCCTCACTCACTCCCAGGGCTGGCACACCAAGGGTCAGGGAGAAGTCCTTTGCATCTCCTGTGCCCTTTTTTGAATTTTCCCTCTTAAGTTCAGCACTTTAATATCCTACAGAGGTAGGAAATGACCCCTGAGCTATGACCAGCCCACCACCAAACCCCCAGCCCACCTCCACAAGAGCTGGTCTCCACCACCTCCTGAAGCTGGAACGAGCTCCAGCCCTCGCAATAAATCAGACAGGCTTTCATGGAGGCAATGTTCAGCCTGTGTTAAAAGGTGGGATTTTTCTTCTCCCCTCCTCCCCTCCATCCCCAGGGCTGGGAGGAGAAACCAGATGTTGGAGGGCTTTCAGGAAAGGCAGGCTCTTGAGATATCACATGCGAGCCATATGCATCGCCACCCGTCCCTCTCTTCCCTCCGGCAGCTCTGGGGACAGGCAGCATCCCCCCACACGACACCTGCACCCGTGCCATTACTTCTGCTGGGTTTTCACCACCACCCCCCTCCAAAAAAAAAGAAAATAAGAGAAAGCCTGAGAAAGTCCTAAGAAAGCAGAGCTGCTTTTGAGCCCCTGTTTCCCCAGTGGCTCCTGGTCCAGCCACACGAGAGGCAGGGAGCGAGGACGGGGGGTTGTTTGCTCCTGAATCAGACCCTTGGTGAAAAAAGACCCTACGGGAGGATGGAAAGGAAAGCAGGGGGGACAGCTTGGAGGCTGTCAACGGGAAGAGTTGAGATGGGAGCACGAACAGCGCGTCTGGAGAGATGCGGCTCCTCTTCCTCACCTTCCCCTCGCGGGGAAAGCCAACCCGTGCTCTTGAAGCCTTGCCCTAACTCCCTGCCAGTTTTGCAGCCCTCGCGGCTCCGTGTGAAGCAAGGAGCCCCAAAGGACAGTCAGCTTCGCCGCGGGGCGGGATCAGGACTTTTGGAGACACATTTGTTGGAAGCAGCAGCTTGGCACCGGCGTTGCTGGCAGCAGCTATGACCTGCCAGATAGCATCTCTGCTGCTGGCTTCGCGCGCGGCGACAAGATTCGCCCGTTTTAGGGTTCCCGATCAATATCGGATAGTCTTACTTTGTCAGAAGCACGTTCAGGAAATGGGAACTCTCTAACAAAACAAAACAATAATAATAATAATAATAATAAAAATAGACAAGACCCTCCTTCCCCCTTTCCCATACACACGCAAACGGCGATATCAGGCTCAGATATCGCCACAATAAATCACAAGCACCTTATCGAGCCTGCCTGTCTGCTGCCTGAGAAGTTCTCCCATACACAAATCACAAGCCCAGATTAAAAAAAAAAAAAAAGAAAAAAGAAAAAAAACCCATCAGCTTGCCAAAACAAATACTCCTTTCAACTCTTATCCCATTTGTTACACGAACAAGTGTTTCTTCCTCAAGGAAGAGGATTCGAATGCACCGAGAGCTTTCGCTGGTGCGACTCACGCCGCGCAAAGAGATTCCAGAGAAACATCCCCCCCCCAAAAAAAAAAATCCAAACCCAAAACCCTGCAAGTTTTGAAAACTCCTTTTCTGTGAGCTTGTGAAGAACTTTTCCATCAGCGTCACTTCAAATGTACGTTACCCTCCGCCTTGGTCGGAGCTGGGCACGGGAGAAGGGAGGAGCGAGGGGATTTGGGGACTTTGCTAGGTATTTTAGCTTACAAGGTGCCTCCGACAGCATTCGGGGACTTGGCTGGAGCCAGCCCCCGCCTGCAGCCACAGCCAGCGTTTGTTAATGCTTTCAGTGATTGCATTTGGAAAAAATCAAGCGGTTAACCAGAGAGGGAGGCGGTGGGGGCGGTGGAGGGGGGAGAAGTTTCAGGAATCGAAATCCAGAATGTTTTCAATTACGCGCGTCTGTTAGGACTGGAGAACAAACACAATCTCAACCCAAACACAAACCAAGCAGCTTTGGGGAAAGAAAAAAAAAAAAAAAAAAAAAAAAAGCCATCGGTTGTAAACACACAGTAACCTCTTCGAGGAAGAAAGAAATTTGCTTTGAGGCCACAAAAAAAAAAATAAAATAGAAAGCAAACATGGAAGGACAGCAGAACAGGAGTTATCCCTGGACGGGTCAGCTACACGGACATGCTGCTTCTCTAACATCCCCCTTGGGGGAAAAAACCACCACCACCACAGTCACGACAGCGCTGGCACCCAGAGCGTAAGCGAAGACGTGCGTGGGGCGGAGGCGAGCACCGGGGGGGAAGCGGCAGCCTACCTGGAAGAAACCGGGCGGGATGGGGCCCCCGGGCATCCCGTCGTTCGGGGGAATGTTTCCAAGCACGGGACTCGGGGCGGCAGCTGCGCTCTGCGGGGAACAAAACCAGGACAAACATAGTGGGTTTGAGTCGGAGTTAAGGGGAAAAAAAAAAAAAAAAACAAGAAAAAAAAACCCAACCAAACCATATTCGAAAAGTCATCTCTCTTCCCACAGCACGCTGAGTCAATTAGCCTGTTACCTCCAGAGCCCTGAGCATCGCTCCCCGTGTCCAAAGCATCATTCCCCATGCCCCGAGCATCACTCCCCGTGCCCCGAGCATCGCTCTCCCTGCCCCGAGCATCTTCATCCCCCAGGGAACAAGCAGAGGATGCTCAGAGCTGGAGAAGCACCAGCCCCTGCAATTCATTCACCCACGGAGAAGACGGGTGCACAAAAAAAAATGGAGATAATTCTAGGGCTTATTTGTTCATTTACCCAGGCATTTAGGCTCATTAGTCCACCAAGGAGCCTCACTGAATCATAGAATCATATGGGGTTGGAAGGGACCTCTGGAGATCATCTACTCCAACCCCCCTGCCGGAGCAGGTCTACCTCAAGCAGGTTGCACAGGAATGTGTCCAGACGGGTCTTGAATGTCTCCAGAGAAGGAGACTCCACCACCTCTCTGGGCAGCCTGTTCCAGGGCTCTACCGCTCTCACTAAAGAAGTTCCTCCTTATGTTTAGATGGAACTTCTTATGCGCAAGTTTGTGCCTATTTCCTCTTGTCCTGTCACTGGGCACCACTGAGAAAAGACCACCCCCGTCCTCCTGACACCCTCCCTTTAAGTATTAGTAAGCATTGATCAGATCCCCCCTAAGTCTTCTCTTCTCAAGACCCGAGTCCCTCAGCCTTTCCTCAGGAGAGATGCTCCAGGCCCTTAATCATCTTTGTGGCCCTAAATGCATCACTTCAGGCAGAAGCTGTTTTAAGGCTTTTTTAACACTTTTCTTACCCCACCTTCCCCCTGCCACTCGCTGGTTCAGTTCTGTCCTCCAAAAAGGACACCTCTCCAACCTTACCACCACGCCAAGGTTTTATTATCAATTTCCAAATTCATCACATCCCATCTGCGGGGTCACATTCCCCGGATGAGCCACCTGAGCAGCTCCAGCCCCAAAAAGGATGGGGCTGGACACAGACACCCTACTCACTCCTGCTCAGCATCTCTATTGCCATTTACTTCCCTGCTGCACCGTGGAGCCAGCGGTGCTGGGAAAGCACCAGCATGATGGGAAGCTCCTACCCCAGAAGCAAAATGCTAAGAAAAAAGATCTTTCCTCAAAGAAAGACCACTGGCACATGTCCCTGCTGGGCTAGGGGCGATGCCTGTGCCATAAAAGCACGCTCTCATTTACCCATCGCCAAACGAACCCCCATTCTCAGGGCAGTTACAAGGGAGCCTCAGTGATAGTAACTGGGTTTGGACCACTGAACTACTCCCTCCACGAATTTTTACAATGGACTTACCCACCTAAGAATGTGGTAGGACCGAGGGAAATCGCCCACCACAATAAAAACTGGTGGAAATATTTTCTGCTGAGGAAATCCCCTGAGCAGATGGGGTACACAGGAGCCTGCTCAGGCTTGGTTTTACCCCAGTGCTTGGAGCATCCCAACACCACCAAACCCTACGTCCCGACAGCAGCTGAGCCAGCCCTGGCCCCCGATTGCATCCAATACGATTGCAACCACAAGGGCACCTTCAGCAAGTTTGCTGCCAACACCAAGCTTTGGTCAACACGCTGGAGGGAAGGGATGCCATCCAGAGGGACCTGGACAGGCTTGAGAGCTGGGCCTATGAGAACCTCGTGAAGTTCAACCAGGCCAACTGCAAGGTCCTGCACCTGGGTCAGGGCAATCCCAAGCACAAATACAGGTTGGGTGGAGAATGGATTGAAAGCAGCCCTGAGGAGAAGAGGAGAGAGCACCTGGGGAATGCTGGTGGACGAGAAGCTCAACACAAACTGGCAACATCCACTTGCAGCCCAGAAAGCCAACCATATCCCAGGCTGCATCAAAAGAAGTGTGGCCGGCAGGTCCAGGGAGGTGATTTTGCCCCTCTGCTCTGCTCTAGTGAGACCCCACCTGGAGCACTGTGTCCAGCTCTGGAGCACCCAACATAAGGACATGGACCTGTTGGAGTGAGTCCAGGGGAGGGCCACGAAGATGGCAGAGAGCTGGAGCATCTCTCCTGTGAATACAAGCTGAAAGAGTTGGGGTTGTTCAGCCTGGAGAAGAGAAGGCTCCAGGGAGGACTTAGAGCCTCTTCCAGTCCCTAAAGGGCTACAGGAGAGATGGGGAGGGACTCTTGATCAGGGAGTGGAGCGATAGAACGAGGGGTAATGGTTTTAAACTGAAAGAGGGGAGATTTAGATTAGATAGTAGGAAGAAATTCTTTACTCTGAAGGTAGTGAGACACTGGAAGAGGTTGCCCAGAGAAGCTGTGGATGCCCCATCCCTCGAGGGATTCAAGGCCAGGCTGGATGGGGCTTTGAGCAACCTGGTCTGGTGGGAGGTGTCCCTGCCCACGGCAGGGGGGTTGGAACTCGATGATCTTTAAGGTCCTTTCCAACATAAACCATTCTCTGATTCTATGTGAGCAGAGGGGAGAAGCTGGGGTGTCAGGACTAGTGCAGCCTGGAAAATTAAGGATTGTTATTAAGGACTTGCTAAGGTGGGACCCCAGTGTCTGGTTGGGAATCTCACTATTCTGGGCCGGAAAGCCCCAGATTCTTCTTGATGGAGTAACAAGGGTCCTCCTGCAGCTATGGGGTCCTGCACCCCTGGGCCCCTGAACACAGCATCCCGAGCAGCTCCCCCCACATCCACAGCAAAGGCCAGATCTGAGTGTTTTTACAGTTCATTAAAAAAAAAAAAAAAAGTCCTGGCAGGAAAAATAAGCCTGCCCGTTCCAGGCTCTTTTTATACATCAGACGGCAGCGAAAATAGATGGGAGAGGGAGTGAACCCAGTTCTCCCCCTCCCTCCACTCCATCCCCCCCCCAAGTGGGTCAGCTATAAAAGTAAAACCAAATCTTAATCCAAGGCCATGAACATATTGCAGTTTCTCTGCAAAGCAGATGACGGTTCTTAATGCAAAAATATATAAGACCGAGCCCCAAACTGCAGCAAGCCCATTTGGAATTTCCTTTATTAAACCCTCTATCACGCAAAACGCTTCTCTCCCAAGGCGGCGAGCGCTGCAATAAAGCTGCCAAGGTGATATTTTATGGTTTCAAGAGATTTCCAGCCCACCATAATCCTTTGCCGGGGGAATCTCCCAGAGCGAAATGGATCCCAAAGCGGTGGGGAGCGAGGACGGGATCCAGGGGGAAAGAACGCTGCAACAGGGAGCCGAGGGAGGGAGGGAAGGAGGAGGGGGCAAAGCAGCCAAAGAAAATCTCGAAGCGAAATGCCCATTTTTTTAATTTATTTTTTTTTTCCCACAAAACCGCAGAGTATTTTTCCATGCTAAACACCCTGAAACCTCACCTATGCCTTCGCGGCGTAAACGGGGATTTAAAGTTCCTCACACATGTGGCGCTTGGCAGAACTCGGTAATTAAAAACCCGCAAGTGCCCTGAGCATATTGTAGGATGGGAGCCAAATTGGTCAGCCCTTGATGAATGATTTACAAGGCTGCGAAGTGACATTTTATTTCTTTTTTTATATATATATTTTTTTTATTCCCCTCCCCATCACCGCCGCTAAGGTAAACACGGAGGCACCTTTAGCCCTGCCGAAGCCACGGGAGCGCAGCTGCCGCCGGAGCAGCTCTGCAAAACCCTGGGGGATGAGCCAGAAAAAGAAAGAAAAAAAGGGGAAAAAAAGAAAAGACAGTGGAAACAAATTTCCTAAACCCCAGGGGTGAGGACTCAAACCTCAAGGGTCAGCAGCCAAACCCCAAGGACTTTGCAGCACTGATTTGCAAAAAAATAGGACTTTTTTTTTTTCCCTCCCAGCTCCCCTTCACCTGGCTGATTTTCACCATTTTGGTTAAGAAACTCTTTTTAGGGACTCTGGAGATTTTTGGTGGAGTTTTCCTGCCAAACCCCTTTCACCAGGTGAACATCCAATCCCCCCTAAACGAAGCCTGTTGTGCCGCTGTGTCCAAGCTGGTGCTAAACCGAAGCCGTGTCCGGCCACACGAAAGTCCCCAGCAGCACGTGGTGTCCCAAATTTCCTTCCACCAAGCCACGCTGGAAAACGCTGCCGGGGACGAGCACGGAACGCTCCGGCACAGCCAGCACGCCGGCTCATTTGCCTTTTATTAGATGGTAATTTTGCTGTTTCCAGGCTGGAAACAAAATGCCGTTCCTGGGGCACGCATATATAGCTATATATACACATACATATATAGATATATGTATGTATTTTATTTTTTTTTCCCCCCACCACCACTTATGTTGGATTCTTCCCCCTTTTTTGGTGGAAGTGAGCGGAGGGATGACAATCTGGATCGCCACTTCTCGCTTCCAAACTGAAGCTCCCAGTTAACACACCGGCTCGGTACGCCAGCAGATGCCGTCTAAGCCTTTAAATCGCACACTAATTGCACTAATTGAGCTAACAGTCTCTGTTTCGTCTCCCTACCCTGAGTCAACCAGCGTCTTCTGGTACTGCTGTAGAGATCCAAGCTGTTGACTGTAGTGTTATTTTGTCAGCCATTAAACGATTCATCAGAGTCATTAATTGATTTATTACCGCTGCCTGCGAGTATAGCTTTGCAAATAAAGAAGGATGGAGGTCAGGAGGCAATGGAAATCGGACAAAACAGCACAGCCAGGAGCTGGGCACTTGAATTAGCGGTAGGAGCCCGGCGGCACCAGGTTATGGGGGAAAAACAGGGGAAAAGAAGAAAAAGAAAAGATGGGCTGTTTGGCGGCGCTGCCAAACCAGTTCAAGTTTTTCAGCTAAAAACTACGGAGGACGTCAAAAGGGCTACTAAAAACGGCTTGTTTTCTTAACCTAATCCTTAGGAAGAAGTTCTCATCGCGTTTCAGAGCGGTGGGGAAGGGGCACCGCGCCAGCGTTGTGGTGTCACCCGAATTTGGTTTCCCAGGCTGGGAGCACAACGCGTCCCCACCGCCCCGGGAGGAGCTGAGGACCCGTACTGTTATTTATTTACTTCCTTTAACGCTGGGTTTAGGTCTCTGCTGGGCGAGGAGGTTGGCGAGGGCTGGGTGCGGCGAGTGGTTTCCTGCCTCCCCGATCTGTGTCCCCGTCCCCCCCGCCCCGGTCCCCATCAGACTCGACCCAAGAGGAGCAATGAGGCACCACTGAGGCTGAGAGAAGTTTGGGGGACTGAATTCAAAAGCCCAGGCAGAGCTGGTGGGCTGAAATCGCCGCCAGCGACAGGACGCCATCACCCCCAGCCCCAGGATACCCCCCAGGAATAAAAGGCAGCACCCAACAAGGGAAGGTTTGGGGAGCTTTCTGGATGCACCCTCCCCATGGAAATACTGCAATGGGAGTCCTCCTCCTCATCCCCATGGCTTGACAAGCCTCAGGTGCCTTCAAAAGCATCTCCAAGGTGGGCTAAGATGTTGCACCCTGATGCATCCCGTCCTGCAAGGTTCCCAGCGTCACGGCGAGACGATGCCCTGCGAGGTGGCAGGGCACCAGCCCAGCCCTGGCTCATTGTCCCCCCCAAAACCTGCCACAGTGGTTTCTGTTAATGATGAAAAACAGGTCCTAGTTTCCCACCCAGCAGCATGTATTCTGCTACGAAAGGCCAAGCAGTGTCCCCACCACGCGCTCCAGGCGAGGAGCTCTGGGCCACAGAGGGAGCTGCCCCAGCATCCCAGGGCTGGCTTTCACCAAACACTTCTTAAAAAACATAAAAATAACCTCCAAACAGTGGTGCAAGGTGCTGGCAGGCAGCAGAGGGGCTGCCATGGGACCACCAACAGAGTCCATCCTGCTGGCTCCAGCCTCCATCAAACCCAGCCATGAAAATCATAGAATCATAGGTTGGTTTGGGTTGGAAGGGACCTTAGAAATCATTGAGTTCCAACCCCCCTGCCATGGGCAGGGACACCTCCCACCAGACCAGGTTGCTCAAAGCCCCATCCAGCCTGGTCTTGAACCCCTCCAGGGATGGAGCTTCTCTGGGCAACCTGTTCCAGAGCCTCACCACCCTCACTGTAAAGAGTTGCTTTCTAGTATCTAATCTAAATCTCTTCTCTTCCAACTTAAAACCGTTGCCCCTTGCCCTGTCACTGCACTTCCTGATAAAGAGCCCCTCTCCATCTCTCCTGTAGGCTCCCTTCAGATATTGGTGTTCAGATATTGAGAAATATCTTCGTGGCACAGACCTAAAACCAAACTAAGTAAGGATGGCCGGACATTCACTTTTTTGGCTCCGGGGCCAAACACCAGAGGATTTTTGGCTACATCTCACACCTCGCAGCCACGGCGGGAGGAGCACCGGGCACTTGAAGGCAGCATCCTCCCGTGGGGGGACGTGTTGGTGATCTGGTGTCTATCCGTCTCCTTTGATTTTATTCTTTTTTGCCTAGAGCACAGGCTTTGGAGCGCGGGGAAGAAATCGGCGTGCAGGTCAGGACTTAAGCAGGCTGCGTAAACAGGTAATACAGAATTTAATTGGACTCCAGTTAAGCCTCTTCATCTCGTTAAAGCTGCCTTCATCTTACATAGCCAGGTTTTAAATTTAATAATGGCACCCTCCCACACCTCGCAGTAACCCGATTAACGCCGGGGGAGGACGGCACGCCGACCGCTTCCTCGGGACCGAGCTCTCGGATGCTCTCCCCTCCGCGGGTCGCTGGCAGCATCTGCGTTGCATCATTGTGCATGGAAAGAAATAAAACGCCCGCCCGCCGCAGCCCAGGGAGTGGGATCACCCACAGGCACCCACTTCGAAACCACAAAAAAGCCTCCCAAAGCCTCCGGGGTGGGCTCAGGGTGTTTTCAGGGCACCCCATGCCCCCCAGCCGGAGAGCATCCTGCTTCCCCCGCTGTGAGCCACTTGGTTGGATGCTCCAGGAGACAAAACAAACCTGGTTTTGTCTTACTTTAGTGTAAAAGAAGGCAAAAGGAGGTTGAGACGAAGCTTTGTGCATTGGCAAGAAGGAGATATTAAAAAAAAAAAAAAAAAGGAGATATGAAATGGGCTTGTAGCAGTATCACCGTGCCACCCCAACGCTGTCACTGCGCTCCCGTGGGACACCGAGCGGCACACACGAGTTCAGCTTAATTGTATTTCTAGGATATGGCAAACTTTTTGTGCTTATTTTAAATACGTCACCTACAAACCGCCCAGCACACAAAGCGCCAGCATACGCCCCGGCCGGGAACAGCCACCATCGCCCACTTTTTCCCCCCTCCTTGAATAAGAAACAAACCCCAGCCCCGTGTTTTCTCTGAGCTTTAAAGAAAAACAATACAAAAAAAAAAAAAGAAAAGAAGGCAAAACAGTTGAATGGTGTTTCAAGCTAATACTGAGCTTTTTCTTTTTGTCCCCCCCTTGTAAAGGATAATCTGAGACAGCAGCCCCGGCCACGAAACAATAGGATTTTAATCTCTTAAATCGGCGTCCCCCTTATCCCTGGGAAGGAAACCCCTTCAGTCATTTACAAGTTTGTAAATAAGGCTCTTGGTAGCATCTCGGGGACATCTGCTCCGCCAGCCCGCCAGCGTTCCTGCTAACATTTACAAACATCCTTACGCAAACACCCAGCGCGCTCTGCTGAGCTGGCTTTCTCTAAATATATCCCAAGGAAATAACTTGGCAGGGCTGCAAAAATTTCACAGCAAACCGAATTAAAAGGGGAGGGTGAGGATGGAAGCTGGGGGGGGGGGGGGGGGGAGGT
>JAOTQQ010000004.1:28696992-28707214 GCA_026546715.1 Gallinago undulata
GGGAGAGGATGATAAGCATGGGAGGTGTAGAAAAAAAACAAGACTAAATGCAATTAGGCCGGGTCTTGCACGCGGGTGTGTACGGGAAGGTTTACAAAGGGAAACTTGTGGGAAGTTAAGCCGGGCCATTTGGTGGTGCTTCCCCTGATTTAGGAAGGGTTTTGCAGGGGAGAGCGCCCCAGTGCTTCATGCCACAGGGATGAAAAGCATCCCTGGTACCTTGGGATGCTTTGCCATGGACATCCCTGACACACACACACACACCAGTCCCAGCTCGGGGTGAAGGTGAAACTGGGGTCCCTGGCACAAGACCCATGTCTTAAAACCCAGGTACAAGCCCACCCCGCTGCCAAGCAGCTCAAATGGATCCCGTGCAATTAGCAGCCTGGAAAATCCTGTAAATACACGGGTATTAATTACTATCAATTCTCCCCTAATAATAATTCTAGCATCTAGACAGGCCAGGCTCTTTTCCAGCAATCAATACTATCTATTTCAGGGTCCACCTGCCAAAAAACTTGTATAAAATAATTATATAAAATTTTCATTAGATAATGCAATTGCTTTAGGACTATTAATCTACCGCTCACCTATCAGCGCGGGATGCTCGGCCACCACTGCCCTGCAGCTCCTCACACCCACAACCTGGATTTTCTCCTGCACCGAGGACTTCACGGTTCCCCCTGGATTCTCTCCTGACGTACAAGCTTTACGCAAAGCTTACAGATTAATTTCAGATTTTTTTAAAAAATCACGTTATTTATTTTGAAGCTGAAAGGAAAAAAAAAGCCCCAGCAAGCAAAGCCGCCAGGAGAGGCAATTTGCTGGAGTTCTCTGCAAAGTTGTGACGGTTAATGCGGATGGGTGTTTACTCCTTGGGATGCCCCTCGCTTCCCACTGCTGCTGTCGGGATGTAATTACGTGGGGTTGCATGGCTGGATGCTCGTTGGCACGTGGACCAGCTTACCTTCCATCCCTGACTTAAGCATCACAGCTGATATCAAATCCTCTCTTTTATCGCCCTTTGAAAAGCTCAGATTAAGGAAAAATACTGCCTCCCTCTTCAAAAAAGAGGAATCATTTGTCGATGAGGTGCAAGGGAGGCTGTTGGCACTGGCAGTCTGATTCCTGCTTCCCAGCACCTGTACAAATCACTGCTCCTCTGCCGCCTTCCAGCTTGAAACTGCCCAGCAAATTTTGGGAGGGGTGATAAGAAAAGCTAGATTTAAACTGGTGGTCTAATATAAAAGAAAAAAACCAAAACAATACAATCCTCAGCTTTAGAAACACACCGTGCTGTTGCAGCACGTGCATTAGAGAAAACATAGTTTTAACTTGTGGAAGGGATTTACTAAGAAACTAACGAGGATATTGCCAATCCCCTCGGCTAGCTGGTGCACCACAGCAGACCCTGAAGGCATCCAGCACCTGGCAGTGATTTCCCCATTAAGGATGGGCACACATTAGAAATATATATATATATATTTTATTTTTTAAGTTTATCTTTTCCACCTTGTGTTTTGGCCAGACGATCTCATCGGTCGCTGTTTGCAATCAAAAAATAATACAAAATAAGCTGGGAGTCTGCACGGGGAGCCAGTGATGCCCAGTATCCAACACGCATCCGGCTCCAGGGAAGGGGGTGAGATTCCCTCCAGCCTTTGAAATGCACTGGGAAACACCAGAAAAACACCCCATTTTCCATTGTTTGGGCAGCGGGATGCTGCGGGATGGACCACAGCGTCCAACACTTCCCACCCCTGCTCCAGAGGGAGAAGACCCCCGGGGGAAAACACCCCTATTTTCTCCACCCCGGGGAGGGAAGCGGGGGGGGGAGAAAGAGAGGAGGGAATTAATGCAAATACTCCCATTCTTGTCATGCACTTGAATGCCAAAATACCCCATTTGCTTAAGCCTATTTTACTGCCAGCAGCTGCCCCGGTATTATTCCCCGAGACACCAAAGGCAAAGGGCGAAAGAAGTTGGTCCGGAGCAGGTGAACGCCATCTGCCCGTCCCCGAAAAGATGCTGAGGGCCACCATCTTCGTGTAATAACACAAAAGCCCGTTTGAACGCCTGCGAAAGGTTACGGCGGCGCTTCAAAAGCGCCGCCGTAACCTTTCGCAGGCGTTCAAACGGGGTTTTGTGTACCTACGGAGGCAGCCGAGCATCCCTTCTCACTCGTGGTGGCCCCCCGATGGATGTGCCCGCTGATCTGTGAAGAGTTAAGTTTTTCCACAAAGATCCTTTGGGGGGGGGGGGGTAAGAAAAAAAAAAAATTTGAAAAAAAATAATAAAAAAAAAACACAACAAAAAAATCAAATCTCCTTCTCCAACAAAGTGGAGGGTTAAAAAAAAAAAAAAATTTAAAAATTATTATTTTTTAGCAAAAGTGGCGTTGTTGATGTTTGGAGACGCTCCGTAGCGTCTTCTCGTGTATTAAATACGCTGGTGGAGGGATGGAGATGCCTTTTTTAAATCGAGGCGGAGGTGGCAGCTGAGTGGAAAAAAAAAAAAAAAAAAAAAAGGAATGCGAATTGTCGTCTGGGTACAAAGTCCAGCACCTTGTATAAACCCCGGCGAGGCAGATGGGGAGGAAGATGCTGGACTTTGGACAGGAACAGCCGGCACCGCTGCGGCCAGACCCAGGGCAGCACGTCAGAGCCCTGAATTAACCGGGACGGATGGATTTATTGCCAGTTTTGAGGACTCCTGTATTCTGTAGCAACGATGGCTACGGGCTTTTGTCATCTTCACCGCTCAAATCGCACCCAACCTACAGCACCCACCCTCCTGGGAGCATTGCTGTGACAAGCCCACCAGGTTTCTCCACCCTTGATGCGTCCCAAGAAGCAAGGATGGGCTTGGAAGTCCTTTGTGAGGTTGTGGCCGTGCTCCGAGAACCAACCCAGCCCTCCATGAGTCTTTGCTGGGACGGCAACACTGAGGCACAATGAGGAAAGCCACTAGCAAACCCCAATCCCAAGCAGGATGGGTTTTGTGATGGAGTGATGCCCTTCCCGGCATGCACGGAGAAAAGCCATCACCCCTCAGCACCGTTCCTGCCGTTTCCAGGGTGATCTTTTAAAAACGGTGAAAATATTTGGAACAGGTTGCCCAGGGAAGTCGTGGATGCCCCATCCCCAGAAGTGTTCAAGGCCAGGCTGGATGGAGCTTTGAGCAACCTGCTCTGGTGGGAGGTGTCCCTGCCCAGGGCAGGGGGGTTGGAACTTGATGATATTTAATGTCCCTTCCAACTCTAACCATTCTATGACTCTGTTGTGCCTCCACAGAGTGCTTTAAACCCAAAGTGCTGCCTGGAGCTGCAGAGCATCCTGCAGCAGAGATGTCAACCCCCCCCAAGCCCTGGATGGCCACCGATAAGGTCACACACCACCTGTGATCTCCTGAATGCTGTATCCCAGGCTTGTCCACCCCTGGTCCCTGGGGAGTGGGTTTGGCCGAGGAGGGTGGCGCGGCACCGAGCACCACCGATGCTCTCTCCGGGCGAGCTTAAAGCTCGAGCAAACAGCTCGGGTTTGAAACACCTGGAGCTCATGGGAAGATGCAACACGTGGGTGTGAGGTAGTGGCAGGAGGAAAATCCCAGCTTTCCTCATCCCCCACCGGCACAGGATCCCACCACAGGTGATGGCCATGACTCTCCCCACAGGGAGACCGAGCCGTGGCTCCAGGGGCACAGCAAAAACCAAAGCGGCGCTAAACATCCCCAGAAATCATCCCTGCACATCTGCCAGGGGTCAGAGATGAGGGTTTTGGGGGGAGCGGGGGCGGATTGCAGCAACTTTCCCCTCCTCTCCGCTCATCTAATCCTCCGGGCTAATCCCTTCCAGCCATATGGAGCCCTCGCATCCCAAACCTAACCCCGGGAAGCACCCATGCCCCCCCCCCCAGACCCTGTATATCCCAAAGCAGTGCTTTGGACCTCAAAAATGGTGTATGGGTGGGGAAAGGATGCGAGTCCCCCTCTGCAGCCCGCCCGGGGAGATGCTCCCCTCCAGAAGCTGCCCAAGAGATTGTAAATACACAGTTTCTCATGAAAATTCACACTAAAAATACCCTTTACACCCAGGTGAGCGCAACCCCCATGTCCATTCCCCCCCCTTTTTTAACAGTAGGGTTTATTTATCGCAGTTATTTGTGGGTGCTGCCCCCAAAAATACTGTTTCCCAGGCCCGGTAATCGCTCGAGGCATTTGAAAATTAATAGAGCAGCTAGAGCAAAGGACAGGAGGAGTAAATCTGACGTAAGCCAGCGTGTAATTCAGTGCTGTTCCCCAGAACCAGTGGCTTTCTCCGCACCCAGTAAAAGCCAGGGGCTACATGAGCTTGGAAGGGGCCCAGATCATCCCTGGTTGGCTGGGATTTTTCAGCAGGAGAAAAGAGAATGGAAAAAAAAAGTTTAATTTCCAGAGAAATTTCAATTCTCTGGAGAAGGAGAAGAGGTGCGTATCCGTGGGAGGGGAGGGAATTCACCTCACCTCCAGCCCTGCTTTCTCTCGCCTACCCCTCCCTGGGATGGGAAACACTGCTCCAAAGTGGCCCCACATTTTATTTACCCTAACGCCAGCCCTCCCCATCGCTTCGGTGCTGCTGGCGGTCCAGGCACAGGCAAGCTGTGGGGCTTCCCTGTGGGAAAGTCCCTGCAGGGTTGTGTAACTCAAAGAGCAACCTCACACGGTGCACATGGGGACACAGGGGAGGATTTCTGATAAAAATGTGGGATTTTTTAAAAATTAGTCACTTTTGGGGTTGTTTTTTTTTTGTTTGCACGCTCACAGAGCGGTTTGGTTAGATGAAACTCCAAGCTATGTTACCCTTAAAGCTTACAAAACCTAAATTATTTCCCTTCTAAGAGCACCCCTCCCCGTCAAAATAAGGCGGTTAATACAAACACCTCCCCCCCCCCACACCCCCCATTTATGAACTGGGAGCTTTTTGAAGCCGGCTCTGGAGGGACCCTATAAAACCAGCATGCAAAGCCCTGCCCCCTGCCCCAGCAATAAACTAGTACGTGAGCCAGGAAAACTTAAAGTCTTGAGAAGAAAGGAAAAAAAAAAGAAAAAAAAGAAAAAAAGAAAAAATTAGCCCCAGGCTTTCAGACAGGGGAGGGGGAGGGAGCGATGAGAGAGAGCGCAGAGCATCACTGCAAGGTCTTGTTTAGACTGGCAGCGCCGGGGAAAACCTGGTTAGAGAGTGGGATGGACGGGGATGGTGAGTGGAGGGAGGGGACGGTCACGGTGGACACGGCCATGAACTGCTGATGGGAACCTCCCAATAGGATTTTTTTCTCTTTTTTTTTTCCACCCACCACAGGTAAGAGCAGCTCCTCTGACTCCCCCTCCCCAAGTTGGAGCCGCTCTCGCAACCCTGGGCACACCACTGGTGGCTCTGCACTGGTGGCACGACCCCGACGGCACCCTCCTCTTCACGGTGACATGCCCACGGGTGCCAGGCTGTGGCTCCATCCCTGTGGCCACCCCTCCTTGGTCCCCAAAGCCGAGCACCCCATAACCTCCCAGCTCTGACAGCCACTGCCCCTCACCAGAACACCCCCAAACCCCATGGGGAGCTGCAGGCAGACCCCGAGCTCCCCAAAAGGCAGAGGATGCCCCACCACGCTTGAGTTTCTCTAAGCCTCGGTACAAGCTGGAGAGGAGCCCCGCATCCTGGGGACAATGACACCCTTCTCCTGCCCCCTCCCTGGGGCACCCTGTAGATGCCCAGGCCCTGCCAGCGAAGTTCTGGTGGTCTGGGGGGGGGTATTTCTCCCTCCTCCTGACACCCACCGCAGCAGCCCCCCGCACCCACCAGCCTTTCGGTGGGCGACAGCCCCCTCCTGGGAAAACTCTTCCCCACCACGGCATGGAATGATGGAAGAGACATCAGGGGATGAGGGGCTTTTTGTGTGTGGGCAGCACCCCCTAAGCCACACAAAGCCGAGGTCGTGGTGGTGGTGGGTGTTTCCAAAGGCTCTCGGTGAAGGGAAGGGTCCCCCCCTCCATCTTCCTCCACCCCAGGCACCGGCTTTTGTGACGCCTTGGCCGGATTTGTTCCCTCCGCTCCCAGAGCTGGGCCTCCTCCTCCTCCTCCTGCAATCCCTTCGGATTTTACCTCCCGGCAAGAGCAAGGGAGGGGAAAAAAAAAAAAGGGGAGGGGGGGGGGCCCAGCTCAGAGCCATAAAAGAGCCTGGTAAAAACAACAGACTGTGGTTGGGGGGGATAAGATACGCCAGGGCTTTAAAAAAGCACACCGCCGAGGAGAGTTTGAGGGCTCTGCCAAAAGGAAAGAAGCGTCTTCCCACTTGCAAACAAGAGTTAATTATAGAAAAAGGGAATTAAAAAAAAAAAAAAAAAAGAAAAAAAAAAGGCCCAGGAAAGTGTTAAAACCATCTGTGCCATGAGGAAGAGGCTGGGGCTGGGTGGGCGCAGGCAGCAGCGCTGACAGCTGCTGTGTGTGCAGGCAGCCTGGACGGCTCCCCCCAGCCGTGCCATGTCACCCCTGTCCTGCCACCCCATGACACCCCTGGCCTGCCACCCCTGCCCTGCCATGCCACCCCCCTAATGCCAGTGGCATTAGCATTGCTGCGAGGTCTTACCCACCCCAGCAGGACCCCCCCTTCCCCGGCAGCAGGAGGGCTGCAGAGGGCAGGAGCTCCAGGTTCAGCGGACATGGCCACCACCAAGCCCCAACAATGCTCCTGGGTGACAAAGAAGGGATGGACAGTGCAGCCTCACCGTGAGACTTGTCCTCAATACGTCCCACCAAAGCATCACGCCGGTACATCCCAAGGGACAGACCTCTAGGCACCCATTTTTAAACCCCAAACTTGCACCGAGCGCCCTGCATTGTTCCTGCCACCTCCTCGACAGGGCTGAGAATGGACATGCCTCCTGATATGGGAGGGATGGGGTCCATGGAAAGGATGGTGTCTGGTGTCCATGGGGAGGATGGGATCCATCGAAAGGATGGAGTCTGTGGAAGGGATGGAGTCTGTGGGGAGGATGGGACCTGTGGAAGGGATGGGGGCTGTCAGAGGGATGGGGTCTGTGTGGAGGATGGGACCTGTGGAAGGGATGGGGGCTGTCAGAGGGATGGGGTCAATGGGGAAAAAGGAGAATGGAGTCCAGGGAAGGGATGGGGTACGGGGTCTGTCAGAGGGTTGGGGTCTCTGGGAGGGATGGGGTCTGTGGTCTGTCAAGGGGATGGGGTCTGTGGGAAGGGATGAAGTCCGTCGGAGGGATGGGGCCCGTGGTCTGTCAGAGGATTGGGGTCCATGGTCTGTCAGAGGGTTGGGGTCCGTGGCAGCCAGAGCCCAGCCTGGCCGCCTGCAGCAGCGCCGCCCGAAACCCTGCCGCCGGATCCCAATCGCTTCACAAATATTTACCTAACTGCTTTTTAAACAAACCCGAAATGCCGGAGAGTTTAAAGTCCATGTCCCAAACAGCTCCCGTCTTGCTCCCGCCTGCCCCCGGGTCCCCAGCCGCCTGCCCCGGGGGGGAGCCTCCGGGATCCCGCACCCTGCCCCGACCCCCTGCTTTTAAATAAATTGCAGGGGGGGCGGGCGGGCAGGCTCCTGCCTGGTCGGGCAACCGGGCCAGCGGCAATGCTTCTGCCTCTTATTTTATTAGGGACATCCAGGCTGGATGATGCCTGAACACGCAACTGGTGCATTTCAGAGGAGACCTCACGCTGATGAGCTTGCATATAGATTCACCGCAGAAAATAATTAGCCATAATTAAGGGCTTCTGGTTTATGGCTCCAACAATTGTTTAAACAGCAGAGCCCTGCTCAAATTAGGTTCAGGACTCGCCAATAAATACTTCTTTACCGTGATACAGTTTAGTTTCCAGCTCCTGCTCCGAGCAGCCAGCCCGGGCTACTCAGATCAGGGTTAAGATGCTTCTCCTGCGAGGAGGCACAGGAGCTACATGGCTGGACCCAGCCCCAAAATCACACTGCTTTGGAGCAAAACCCTGCTGGGGGTAAGAGAAGGAAAGGAGCAATGGTAGGAAAAAACTGTCGGAACATGGAGAAGACAAGAGAGGATGAAGAGCAAGAAGGTATCAGCAGTGGGTAGACGGCTCCATGATGGGCACCAACATGGCATGGCCAGATCAGCTGGTGTTTCAGCTCCCTAAGTTGGAGGAGCAGTTTGAGGTTCTTCCATGCAGCATCTACCCACCAGGCTGTCCCCCACCCCACCTGTGGCGCTCCCTCCCTATGGACAACATATGGCATGTCTCACCTCATTAGAGCCATAACTACCAGAAATAATAAGCAAGTTTGGTTCCTCCGCCACCACGTGCTGCTTTAAGAGAGCGACCAACACAAAATCTAAACTAATGTGCTAGAAAAGCTCTTCAGCACCAAGGTTTTTTGGTGTCCCCCCAAAACCCTGCTCCCAAAGCCAGCCATGGACCGGGGGTGTGCTCATGCTCCACAACATCAGCCTGAGTGATATCAACTGGGCAAAGTGGAATTAAATTTGAAGATCAATATTTATATCGAGGGGTTTTGGCCATGAAAGGCGGTGCTGGCAACACAGCCATACGCTGCCTGGATGCACTGGGAGGGCACCCATGCAACTGTGCTCTCTGGAGTAATGAAGTGGTAAGAGGGAACCTTAGGCTGCTGGTTCCACCATGCAGGAACCATGCATGGGTGGAAACCTGCAAACAGCTCCACAACACATAGGCTGAAAGTTTACTTTTTTCTACTTCTTAATTAACAGCATCCCTCCTTTAGCACTGGCAAAGAGGGAACCTATCAGCATGCTACCATCCACCACAAGGCACCAGGCTGTGATGCAGTCTCATCATGCCTTGATGTTGTCCCACCACACTGGACCAGGTAAAGAACAAGAGAAGAGAAGTCTATATGATGGCCTGTGCAGGACCTCTGTCCCCAGCACAGTGGGGACATCATGTAGGGATGCTGGCCCTCACCCTGGATAGCTTCTTCTTTCCAAGGCAGTTCCTGAAGCCACCTCAGGGCCATCCAGTATGGAAAGCCCATATTTTGCCACAAATGAGTACAAGTCTTTCCACTGTTTTATTCGAGGAAAAGGGGTGTTTTCCCCCCATCACCACTTCTTCCAGCAGATAAAACCTCAGAAAGTCCTGGGAGCAAAACTCTGATGGCCCTCTGCCACCCAAAAGGGCATCTTCATACACATTTGGCGCCTCCCCAGAAGGAGAAGCCAGGAGCACCGCCAGCTCCCACCAGCTGCCGGGTTTTTCCGAGTATGATCTAGGAGCAGCGTGGGAAGCACACGGGGAAAACGGCCATATCATAAACCAACTCAACTTTATGACCTGAAGGTTTTAAGATGTAGCAGGAGCCTTTGTACCGTGGATGTAACTGCAATATATCAGTGAGCCATCGCTTCCACCAAGATCTAGCGCTCGAGATTTTGCAGCAAACGCTGACTTAAAGACCCATATCAAATACATTATGATACCACTGTTTCCCGTTACCCACGCTGATGATTCAATTAATTTAAAAAACAGCAGTGAAATTTAATTCCGCCATTAACCCTGCCATCCCCGGCAACCGCCAGCGGGGAAGACGGCGGCCACCTGCCCGAGTTTGGATAGACCCAAGGGGTGGGAGGAAAGTGAAGGGATAAAAGATGAAGAAATATGGATGCGAGCGGAGAAACGGGACAAGGCAGGATCTTTTCTAAGCCCTCTGCAGGGGGAGAAAGCGTAGGAAAGTCTGCAAGAGAGACGGGACAGGGAGCAGACGAGGAGTTGCAGAACAGCACCTACAAAGGGCTTTATTCAAAACAGGCTCTTGCAGGAAAGGCTCGCTCTCCTCCTTCCACCGGTGTGGCTCAAATTCACGTGGTCCTGCACAACTCCAAAGACAAACACAATAGAGAGTACAAAACACACTGGCGGCCGCCCTCCGGAAGGGTAACCCCCAGAGCCTGCCCGGGTCTCACCTTGGATCCATCAGGAGGGCCAGGGGTTAACAGGAACCATCAAAGGGAGCATGAACCCTTCTGCCACTTTGCTCTGCTCTGGTAAGACCTCACCTGGAGCACTGTGTGCAGGTCTGGAGCCCTCAACAGAACGATATAGACCTGATGGAGCGGGTCCAGAGGAGGGCCACAAAAACGCTCAGGGGGTTGGAGCACCTCTGCTCTGAGGACAGGCTGAGGGAGCTGGGGTTGTTCAGCCTGGAGAAGAGGAGGC
>JAOTQQ010000004.1:28707314-28726074 GCA_026546715.1 Gallinago undulata
TGGGGGTGTCCCTGCTGACTGCAGGGGGGTCGGACTAGATGGCCTTTGGAGGTCCCTTCCAGCCCAGATGATTCTATTCCCCGTAAGGGAAAGCTGTTCTTTTTGGAGGGATGAAAGGCTGCCCTTTAGAGACCCGCAGTGATGGTCTGCACATGGGCTCAGGCCTCGGGTCAAGTGAGGCTTCGTCAGGCAGCCCAGCTCACCACGGAGGAACAGCACAGAAGGGACACGGCTGCCCCACAAGCTCTCCTCCCCAACACGTGGCCAGAGAAGAATAGTTAGCCCGAGCAGGGCCCTCCCATCTGCTTTTGTTTTCCACTCTTCAGTCCCAGGCTCCGCTAAAGCCCCTGAAGTCACTGGGCATCTGTTCTCCTCCACCCATCGCAATCTGCCAGCCACCGCCGCTCTGACAGCCATCCATCACGCCGTAATACGCTGACCACCAGACCCAGTGGGACATCATTTTCAAGTCAAATGCAGCAGTTAGCATAAAATAAAGCATCGCCCCGGTTTGGGGTTGTTTTTTGTGTTTGGTTTGGTTTTGTTGGGTGGTGGTGGTTTTTTTTTTTGGACAATTCTGCAGCTGCAGCTAGGGACTCAGTATGCAACAAAAGTAGGGGGGTTGAGGGGAAAAAAGGCACAGGAAAATGGCAATTCTACTCTTCTGAGTCATAACAATTATGACGTTGTGATAAGAAACGTTTTCTATGAATTTTTAAGTACCAGTAATCCTGTTTTGCAATTGTCCCCCGGGAACAAGGTGACAGATTGAATGGGGCTGACAGTTATTTCCATCCTGACGAAGGCGGCTCCGACGCGCCGTCTCCTCCCTCCAAACTTCCCGGCCCCACCATTCAGCCCACCACTCTGGTGTGCTTGGTGCAAGCAAAGAAGAGCTGGCTCGGCCACCGCTGTGACCGAGGACATCTTCGATAACCCTGCCAACCCCTTCCCCATCCCGCTGGCCCCAAACCCTAAGCGTGTGCTCATTGGTGCACCCATAAAGCAGAGCTGCCCCTCCAAGAGCAGGCAGGGGTGAGGAAATGCACCCGATAAAAGTCCCTTTTCTTTGCACGTGCAGCAAACCCCTCGAGAAACCTGCAGCTGAGAGCCACCAGGGAAGTCGAGCACCTTGGTCCCCCCTTGGTCCAGCCACAGCAAACACCCTCACGGGTCCCAGGAAGATGGGGATCAACAGGGAAGAGCATCGCTCACAGCATGTGAGACTCCAAAATTTCCATCCCTAAAACCCCACAGATTTATCCCACTGACACGGAAACGGGCCGCGGGAGAAGGCAGCAGGGAAACGCACCTTTTTTGTTAAAGTCTTTTAGACGGGGAACAAAACCAGCTCCTTTTACCTCTTTTGTAAAACGAGCACCGTCATCAGAATCAGTGCCGAGGAGCAAATTTGTTTTGCAGAGGATCAAATAAATAATGGATGATGAAGGAAAGCTGCCACGGCGAGACTGCTCGGGAGATGCTCTGCTCCAGGCAGCCTTTCCCGATACGCTCCTTCCTACAGCTCCTCACGCTGGCATCAGCTCCAGACCCAGTGATGCTCCCCAAACCCGGGTACCAAGGGCTGCACCGGCCAAAGGGACGTGCTCCAGGACGTTGGTGGCCATCCCCAGCCACCAGCCTGTCCATAAAGTCTCGATCCTTTCAATAACACGTTAAAAACAACAGGGGAAAAAAAAACCAAAACTAAGTTTCTCCTTCCCTGCGAGCAGTCACCCTGTGCCTCTCCCACCTCCGCCCTGGGGCTGCTCCGTGCCACCACGGTGGCACCCTCCACGAGCAAGGATGATGCCCTGTGACCACCTACCAGGGAAGCCTGGGCCTTTAAGCACTATATAGCCAGAAGACATTAAAACCAGCCTGTCAATTTAGATGCAAATTTATTTTAGATGCGACAGAGGGCTTACAAAAGAAGGTGCTGCGAGATGCTGTTTGCTTCTGCTCAGGCTGTTGTGGTTTGGCTCCCAAGCCCTGGATGGGTGGTGGGATGGGTGATGGGGGGGGGGAACCTGGCGGGATAGGTACCAGGATGCAGAGGCTTTCACCTCGGGATCAGTCCCTGGCTGAAAGCTGGCTCCGTAACGACCTAAAGCCTTTAGTCTGAAGGCTGTGCAAGCTGCTGCCATGGGAGAAGTGCAAGCCCACAAGCGTGCCCGCAACCGCTGCCTCCTCCGCACCCTCTTCCTGGCAAGTCCTCCTCGGTGCCGTGCCACCGAGACCGGCATCCTTTGTTTCCCACTTTGTTTTCCTTCCCTGAGCCTGGGGAGCCCTTCTCCTCCTCCTCCTCCCTGTCCTACCACCACCTCCACCACCGCCAGGCTGCAGCCCAGCAGGTCCCTGGGGCAGTTTCTCAGAAAGCGTAACCGTTTCTGCAGAAAGTTTGGCAGCTCGGGCCAATGGCAGGACTTTCTTTAATCAACTCAAATTGCATTTTCTGCAGATAAGTCTCCCACTCTTGGCTGCCAAGAGGAAAAAAAAAAAAAACAAAACACACAACACCCAAACCACCAGAAACCCAGCCGGACGGCAGCAAAAAGAAAAAAAAAAACACCCAAAAAAACCCCAATCCAACCCCACCACCACCTCCCCATCCCCATGCAGGCTGCAAAGTCACCGCACAAGCTCGCAGGGTGATTATTTATAGCCTTTCCCTCTGCAAAAGCCAAAAATAATTGTTCCAGCCCAATTACAGAATTTCTGAGCGCTCAGCTCAGGGGTAGCCACCGAAGTGCCGTGCCTTGAGCCACTCGCCATTAATACACGGTGGCTAATGGTGGTGGGCATCTCCAGGGAGGTGGCATGCTGCTGGCACCACCAGTGACAGATTTAGGCGAGGATGATGTGTCTTATGGAATATAACCTCCATGGGGTTGAGCTGGGGCTCCAAAGAGGTTCCCCAATAAAGTGCTGGGCTCTAACAAGGTTTTGCTGCAGCCTGGGCTGAACCCCAGAAAACGTTTGACTATGCTGGGAACACACACGGGGAAACGTTGATTTGGGTTCCTTCCACCCTACCCTGAAGTCCAGCAAGACTAAAAGCCTTCTACAGCCCCCTCCCCAGATGTTTCAGTCCTCCCTTGGCTTCCCATCCCTCCCTATGAGCCCTCTGATGTGGTCTGCAGAGTGTTTTTCCTCCTCCTTCAGCCCAACCCACCCACACCACCGCTACTTTTCCTGTCAGCAGCAAAGTCAGGCGAAGAGGAGCGACCACGTTTTGCATGGGAAGAGGGAGAAAGTGCCAGGTGCCCACTCTGAGTCACCACCTCTGATCACCTTCCCTAATATTCACCAAAAATTCCATACATACACCAAAAACACTGGTGGTGGAGTCAACGAAAGGGGTAATCCAGGGCCTCCCAGGTTGGGTATCGCACACTTGGGGACGTTCATCTCCTGACAGCTCCATAAGGAACAACCCAACCACCCACCACACCCCCGAAGGCAGGCAGAGAGCCCCCAGCACAGATAGAGGGAAACCCTGCTGGGCCGGTGGCCCCAGCCGAAGAACCAGCAGGAGACCAGTTGTGGAGAAACCTCTGTGGGAACCCAGAGACGCTCCCAAAGCAAACACCCAAATAAACACATTTCTTCCTTTTTAGAGATAGCCTAAAATCTTCCCATTGTCAGAGAGGGAGTTCTCCTTTGGCATCTCCTTTGAGAGGACCAAAAGTGTCGTGTGCTGAGCTGCTCTCATGACAGCGCTGGCCTGAGGTCCCCATGAGATGCACCCTATGCTGTAGAGCACCCAGTTGCCAGCACCTGCTTCCAAACCCAGGCAGCCAGCGAAGCTCCAAATGCCTAAAAAAAACCAAAAAACCCCAAACCTGCCTATTCCCATCCTATGACTCATCCCACCCCACAACCATCTTCACCCCAGGGAGCTCTTCCTCCCAGGCGCAGAGGAGGGGGCCGCAAACCTTCCTGAGGATCCACCTCGGTGGGACACCTCCGACCAGGACTCACCTCAAGCTTCCAACCGAGAGGACCACCGAGCCCCCCCAGCTTGGGGGACCATACGGGGTGGGGGATACACACACCCCCACCCCCACCCACCCTCATCTTTACCCCAGCAAGTGTTGTCCCCCTCCCCTTCCCCGCGAGGCTGCGCCGGCTCCAGCCGCTCCCGCGATCCAAGCGGAGCAGATGGCACGCACAACACTTACGGCTTCGCTTTCCAGCCGCCATCGCAGAGCCGCTTCTCGGCAGGGCGGAGGCGGGGGGGAGACGGCTTTTTTTTTTATATATATATATTTTTTTTTTTTTCCCCCCTGGGAATTTTTTTTTTTTTTTTTTAAAAAAAAAAAGAAACTTATGTATAAACCCACGCTCAAGAGCCGGCAGCCTCTGGCAGGCAGAGCATGCGGTACTCTGCAGAAGGACAGTGCGTGCCGGCAGTCTGTCCGTCTGTCCCTGCCTGGGGAACCAGCCTGACCGCCCGAAATTCCTCTCGAGAGGGACAAATCCTGGAAGGCCTCACAAAGTGGAGATAGAGGGGGAAAAAAAAAAAAAGGGATGAAGGGATCAAAAAAAGGACTTTCTAGCGATTCTGATGGCTTGCCTGGATTTTCTCCCTTTTGATGGCTCATCTCCTGATCACCACGGGGCAGCTTCTCCTCCGTGCCACCCCAGCATAAGGTTTTGAAGAAGCATATCTTGAGCAGAAAAGACCCAGAGGGAAAGCCAAGCTCCCTCTGTGTTTCAGCTCCCTAGGACGTTGGTCCTCCTGTCTCTACCAGCTAAGATGGAGCAAGGCAGATGCTGTCCCACCCAGTGTGTTGATGGTCTCCGGGGGCATTCACCAGCTTGGGGGGGCCAGACCTGCCCAGGTCTGATACCACAGCATGATATGGTCCTCTAGTCTTACACCGATGGCTCAAACCAGGTTGGTTTTTTTTTTCCTTTGCTTCCTGGTGGAAGCCAACACCTAGAAGGAGGCTGGGAAACCATAAATCTGGGCATCGCAGACACCAGATTGCTTTCAGCAGCCGCGCTCCGCACACAGCTCGGCGATAAGTAACAAAAAAAAAAAAAAAGTCTGCGCTTTGCGCCGCCGACTCCTCGTCTGGGGATGATGCATAAAACCTGGGGGATGACAGATCGGGCACCTCCATCCAAGAGCATCCCGGCGCTCGCTCTTGCCGGAGAGGAGGGTAAACAAAGGCAGCTCTCCCCGGTGTCCGCAGGCAGCTGCCACCGCCGCCCTGCCATAGCGGGAGGGGAAGGGGGGGGATGAAAAACAAAAGAGGTCTGCACCGCCGGGATTTGCGGGAATGGGATGCTCCCGGCGCTATCCCAGCCCTTTTATTCTGTTGGTACCCACAGGGGAGCTTGGCCCCGGGTCCCCCTCAGGACATCTCCCTTCCCAGGGAAGGGTCTCCTTGCCCAGCCTTGCCGCGGCTGGATGCCAACAGCAGTGGGAACTACTGGGCAGCGAGGAGGAAAACACAGAATGGTTTGGGTTGGAAGGGACCTTAGAGATCAGCTAGAAAACATCCCGGTTTTGGGCAGGGAGAGCGGTTCAGCCATCCCAGCGAAGGGCTCGCCGATGGTTTGGAGCAGGGCTGCAGCCGTTTCTGAACCCATCGGGGTTTGGTAGCTCCCCGCCTGAACCCCAGGTGGTGTCCACAACGGTGTGGGCAGAAGAGTTTGAGTGCCCATCCCATGGCACCTGGGGATTTGGTGAGGTCAGATATTTGGCAGGGAAGTTTTCTGATGTGGTTGGCTTAATTTAGAAAGCCCCACTGCTGGCAAGGATGCTCAACGATGTTTCACACGGGGGTGGTCACAACAGCAAGGGAAAAGGGAGGGCAATGGGAAATGCCAAGCTGAGGATGTTCCAACAAAAGAAAAAAAGAGAAGGCGCCATGGCTGTGGCACAATGCCCAGGTCATGGTCCATCCATAGGTGGACACCTGCTAGTTGTGCTCACCTGGCCTCGCGAGCTCTCAGCAGTCTGAAGCAGCTGGAATAACCCTGCCATGCTCCTCCCAAACCCGTCCTCTTTCCCCAAAACACCGGCTGGACCCCTTGCATCTCATCTCCATCCCCTTTTCCAACCACTGTGGACCCGTGCCACCTTCTGCATGCCCCATCAGCTTTGTTGCTCGAGCCCCAGCTCCTCCCCAACCCTCGGCTGGGTTTCACCCCAACAGAGCAGCACAGACCCCAAAAATGTGGGGTTTGGGAGAGACAACGAGAGCACCTCTAGCTCTTAGAGGGGGAGTGGGGGACACATGGGGTTATTTCACCAGGCCACTGCCTTCAGAAGGAGGGACGGGCAAGGCAAGGAACCATCTCTGCAACCCCAAAGTTGAATAATTAATTATCTCCTGGGCTGCAGAAAGTCCTCTCCCCCTCCCCAGGGCACCAGCTCCTTGGACCCGGTGGGGAGGGGACCAAACCACCGTGTCCCCCCCCGCCCCAAACCCTGGGGGCTTTGCCAAGGAATGCCGGGGGTGGGGGGGGATGGAGCAGCCGTGTCGGCGGCGGCGGCGCTGGGAAGGGAACCAGCTGGAGAGCCGCAGCCTCATGAAATAATGAAATGCCAAACCAACCCCTGCATCTTCCACAGTCTCTCAGGTCACCTACCAGATTAGGAGGCCTGTTGCTAAGGCAACCATATCTTGCAAGTGCTAGCTGAACTTCCCCATCGTTTTTAACCCTTTAAGGAGCAAAAAAAAAAAAGAGAAAAAAAACACAAAAAGGGGGGGGGAGAAAGAAAAAAACAAAAAGAAAAAAAAGGAAAAAAATACATATATAAAAAAAATTAATTAAAAGGGTAATGTCGATGATTCAACCCGCGGGAGAGCGGCGGAGGCAAAAGGGGAGAGGCTGGGAAAGGGAAATAAAGAGGAGAGGCGCCCCAGCAGCCACCTCCCGCGCGATGCACGCCGCCCTGGCTCCCTTCCAGGCAGCTAATAAAATTATTCGGCATCCGCACACGCACGCGAGACCCGGCAAACTTTCGACGCGCCTGGCACGGCAGCGAGGGGACCATGGCTTGGGGTGGGGAGGGTTTGGAAAAAAAACCCCACCCCAACACACCCCAACCAACCACCCCGCAAAAAGTCAGGTTACGCATGGAATGGGGGGCAAACAGAGCAAAAATGGAACTTTTTTTTTTTAAAAAAAAAAGAAACAACAACAAGGAAACAAAACACAACAAAACAACACACAAGCCCTGGTGGCCTCGCAGACGCCAGGCAAGCCCTGCCGCCCCGGCAAGCAGCCGGCAAGCCGGCGCCGCACGGGAGGGGACAGATGGCCGGCGCTGCGCCCGGCGGGGACATCATCGTCGTCGGGATGGAGGCGATGGGCACCCCGCGGCCACCCTGCCAGGTTCTGCTGCCAGCGAGGGCCGGGAGCATCCCTACCCCCACCCTCCCCCCCACGGATAGAGGGCTGGTGCTCTGCCAGGATAAAATAACCAAAAAAAAATTAAAAAAATATAATTTAAATAAATAAATAAATAACCAGCCCCACTCGCCCCCCGGGGATTGCACCCCAGCAGGGTGACGGGGACCATGGACCCCTCCCCTCTGGGAAGATAAAACCTCGTTTTGAATGCACGCAAGAGGCGAGCCCAAAATATTGCTGGGATAACGGGGAGGGCTGCAAGCAATAAAGGAGGAAAAAAAAAAAATAAAAAAAAAAGGAGTAAGGCGATGCATAGGCAGCACAAGGTAGGGGGGGAAGGAAAAAAAAAAAGGAGAAAAAAAAAAGGAAAGAAGGGAGAAAGAGGCATGGAAACGAGGAGAAAATGTGGAGCGGCATAAATCAGGCGCACGGGGGGGCTGGGGAGGCACAGCAGCACGTGCTGCATCCCCAGCGAGCGGGCAGCACACGCGGTCAGCTCCTGCTCGCTGGGACCGGGAAGCAAACCAGCCTCACACCCCATGGAAAGGGATGTCACCTCCCCCCCGGTGCTAATTCGGGGTGGGGGTACCGGCTCTGCCGCCCAGCACAACGTTGTTCCCCTTGTTAGAATCTCTTTGGGAAGGAAAAAGCCTCCGCCAGCACCGGTGCAAAAGATGCTCAATAACAAAAAAATGGAGGGGGGACTCCTTTTTCTACCCCCTTTCCCACCCTCGGGTCAGGGTGGGGATGGCAAAGGTGACAATTCCTGCTGAATTCCCCTCAAATGAAGGCAGCAAGATGGAAACTTGCTCCACGTGCTGCCTTCTTCCCACCAGCCTGCTCCGAAATCATCATAAGGAGAGGCGCAAGGGTCAGTGCAAACTCAGCCCCGCTTCGCTCCGGGGTCATGGTGTGATGAGCCACTGTGCTGAGGGGCTGCTGGCATGGCCACCTGGCTCCAGTCCTGCCCTCCGACCTTGCCCCCACGCTGCCACCCCTGCACCTTGCCAACCGGCTGGCAGGAGAAACTTAATTAGCCTTGTCCGTCAACCCCAAACATCTGTAACCAGCAAAATTTACAACCAGAAATAAAGAGGAGTGACCTTCGCGGTGCTGAAAGACAGTTGGGTTCTTGTATTACAACGGCGGGGACAGGCAAAATTCATTATCTCTAATAGCCGTCCTTATAACCAGATTAAACACAAAGCCAGCAGTTCCATATTCCCTGACCTGCCACCGTCCCCGTCCCCATCCCGGGCGGAGGGGAGCTCCCACAAACCCCACCGCTGCAAATTCAGCTGCGTGTGGCCACCTCCATCCCTCCTCCTCCTCGGGAAAGACAATATCCCAGCTCATCCCACCACACCGGGCTGGGCTGGGGACAACCAGCCGGTGTCACATCCCTCCTGGTCCTTCTCTGAGCAGCTCCCCAGCGAGCATCCCAGTGTTATTCCCCGCGCCAGGGATGCTGCGGTGGTACCCAGAGCCAGTGCTGCAGATGTTTGCTCATGGGATGTAAAGGGAAAAACACCTGGTTTCCAGCAGGCAACCAAGTGGAGCCTGACCCTCCGGAAACAATCATCATCACGTCCCAGTGCACGTACGTTCCCCAGCATGAGGGCTTTTGTCCTGAAGACGCAGCCAAAGCTTTCACCTCTGGCTGTGAGACACACGTGGTGCCAATCACCGGCCGGGGAGCCAGAGCCTGTTATTTTCATCAGAGGATGTTCTCCAGGGGGACCTTCAGCTGCCAGCCAGGAGAAACAAGCCACAAGAGATAAAAACTTGAGCCTCCTAATGGCTTTTTCTTCACCACCCCCAGCCTTGGCAGCAGCACGAGGAAAGATCCTTCTCCAGAAGATGAGCACCAGCGGGGCCAGCTGGTTTCTCCCATGTTCAGCAGCAACAAGTCAAACTGCTCGGGAAACACTTAAGGTTGGGGAGGTGGGAGCGGGGGGAAGCTTCAAATGGACCAGGCGGAGGGTGCACCGTGCTGGAGCAATGGTAAAAGTTAAAATTAATTAGCTGGCAGGATGACAAAGAAGCCATTGTGCAGCATGGTAGAGCAATCCAAGTACAAAGGCTTTATATAAATCCTGTTGAAAACTCCTTGATGACTGCAGGTAAGGACGGACAAGCCGTTAGGACATGCCATGACACCCTGAAGGGCTCCAGGACGAGCAAGAAAATGTGCTTTTAACGATGAAACAAGCCCTGGGAGCCCCAGCCTGGGCCTTCTCTCCAGAGGGGACTGGCAAAGGCGTGAAGTGCCTGGGCTTTATGGGTGCTGCAATGCCCAGAATAAACCAAAACCAGCTGGTTTGGGTTTTTTTCATAGAAAACAGCGCTCAAGCCGGGCTGAGGATGCCCAAGCGCAACACAGACCAGCATCTGCCTCCTTGTGAGTTCCCACCTCCATCCCCAGCCGTACCCCACCAAGCACCGGTGCGTTGAACCCCTGTTTGATGTCTCCAAGCGTTCCAAAACGTGGCTGCCCCTGCCTCAAACTGGACCCTAACAGGGTCTTACCAAACCAGACCTACCTCTTGCAGAGAAAGACCCCAACAACCAACAGGTCTCCACCAGCTGGTGAAGATCCAGGTTCTGCTCCTCAGGGAGGAGCTGGTCCCCTCCCAGAGCTGCTGGGGATGCAGGACGGGGGGTGGGGGGGGCTGAAGCCGCAATGGAGAGTCACCCCAACATTGCTACCAGCCACAACCCACCCCCAAACCTTCACCTTCCTCCTCCTCGCTGCAACCATCACTCCCGGGCAGGGGGATGTGGGGGCTCAAGGAGCCCCCCGCACCCCACAGGCTGCCAAAATGGGGGGCGAGTGCCCAGCAAGGGCCGGGCAGAGCGGGAGAGCAAGGAGGGTGCTCTGCAGGGCTTTGGCAGGGGAGCAAAGCCAAGAGCCATGCCGCAGCCTTATGTGCCCCCCCCAAACCACGGTGCACTGTGAGGAAGCACCCTGCCCCCTTCCTCAGCGTGCATGGCCTTATTTTTGTTGTTTTTTTCCCACTCTAAAAAAAAAAAAAACCAAAACAAAACAACAAACCACCCCCAAAACAACAACAAACCAAGCTCCCATCTCCTCCCCAGCCCAGAGGCTGAGCTGCAAGGGGGAAGGGGGGGTGATGAAGGGGTTTTTACTCCCTTACAGTTGCAAGAAATGGATAAATAAGCCAAGCCAAGGTTTGGGGACCCCCTGTTTCGGGAGGAAGGGGATGCCAACTGGCCGCTCGCCTTGGTGGGCACTCATCAGTGCTGGAGTAGGCACGATGGCAGCCGCAGGGGTGGAAGCTGGGGCAGGAGGGGGGGCCAGGAGAAAACCCACATCAGCTCTGAGCCGGTGTGTCCGCTGGGAATGCCACGGGATGCCGGCAGCCAAGCTGTGCCGGAGCAGGTCACGCTCACCAGGCAGGCAAAGCCTCTGCCATGCAACCCCTGCTGCTGTTTGCAGCCAAAAAAATATCCCAATTATAGGCGTGAGCTCAGCCCTGTGAGGTTGTAAGGAGCCAGCCCAAATCCAGAAGAAGACAGGAGGGAAAAGACCCCCAACCCCTGACCCTGTCTTAGGTGGGCAGGAGGGGCGGCAAGAGCTCATTTCCACTACAGAAAGCCACCGCACCCCAGGAGGAGAGGCACCAGATCAAGTGTTCCAAGGGTTGATGCAGAAACAGTAAGAAGGGAAAAAAAAAAAAAATTGAAAAAAAAATTAAAAGAAAATGTTAGCTTAAGACACAGCCAGAGGTCTTCCTTTGGACTTTATCTTGAGGCGGCAGGCTGCAGCCACGCTGCCTCGCACACAGACGGACCCCACAGCCTCCCGCCCGGCAGGGGGATCGTGGAGGTGGAAGTCACCTTCCTAAAAGCCACCGGTCCTGGTGGTGATGGTCGTGGAGGAGAAAGAGTACAGCAGGTGGGGAGAGAGCTCGATGGCTGGGTGTGAAGCGCTGCCTTTGCTCCATCCCCCCAACCACGTGCCAAACATCCACACAAAGATATAGATGCATAGGCTTGTATCTTAATTCTGTGTATTACACATGTTGAATTGCATATATACACGCAGGGACATATATGCCACTTAATTCCGATGCCAGCAGTCTCCACGCACCCACCTCGGGCAGGAGAGTGGGCATTTCTCCTCCCCCAAAACACATCATGACTTAAATGCACAAACCTGAGACAAAAGAGAAGCCGCCCTTACCACAGGGAAAGCTGCACCCCAGGCAAGCCCAAACCATACCCAAATCCCACCACCCCCCCCGGGTGCCCTTCCCACCCCCGACCAGGCACAGGGGACGGGGTGCCACCACCCCAGGATGCGGGGACGGGAGTGGGGAGGTGGTGGTGGGTGGGTGGGGGGGGGGGCAGCTGGGTCCCAGAAGGCGTGGGAAGCTGTACCCACAAGCAGCCGCCCCTGTATTTTGGAAATCCCCCCCCTCCTTTGACTGCACAGCTTTGAACTCAGCTCCCGGCACTTGTGGCCACGAGCAGGAGTTTTGAGAGAAGAAGAAAAAAAACAAAACCAAAAAACCAACCTGAAAAACAAAAAACCCAAAGTGAGGCGGAGGGAAGGTATTTGTTTACTTGAAAAAAAAAAAAAAAAAAGAAAAAAGCAAACAAAGCTGTTTTCACTCCCCACCAGCCCAGAGAAAAGCATTTCTTCCCCCTCACCGAGCCCCCCACCCACCCCCTGACCCACCAGAGGGATGCTGGTGGGGATACAGCCCACTCTGTGCCCCCCATGGGGTGAACCCCAGCACTGGCTGGGCTGGGATGCTCCAGGGCTCGGGAGTGGGGGGGGGGTGGGACAAGCTGCTCCAGCTGCTGAATCCCCTCTGTCTCTATGGATCCCTAGGGAAAACAGGACCAAAGGCTGCCCCCCAGCAGCTCCTCAAGGGCACCCCCCCGGCAGGGAGGGCTTCACCCAGCCGGGTGCCATTTCGGTGGTGTCGGCGGGCACGGTGAAAAAGGAGAAAGAACCAGAACCCCCCTGCCCGCCCGCTCCCCAGCAGCTGTTTCCAATAGATCCAGGGACAGCTTCACAAGAGGAGAGAGGGGGGGAAAAAGGGAGAGAAAAAAAAAAAAAAAAGAGAGAGAGGAACAAAAGGTAGGAGAAAATCCAAGTTTCCAAGGTAAGGAAGGAAATGATCAGGAGAACAGGAAAGCCTCACTCGTACCCAATACATGGCGTCCTGACCTAACGAACCCCCCCCGCTGCCCACGCAGCAGGAGGGGGAGCAGGACACCCCCCCCCCCCCAAAATCTCCCCCCTCCCACCATGCTGGACCGCCGGGCAGCCTCTCCGGCACAGCTCGTGGCCCCTCGCCCTCTTTGTTCCTGCGGAGGGACCCCCAGAAAGCAGGGGAGAGGAAGGGCTGTGAGCTTTGTGCTCGCCCAGAGGCCAGCATCTGCCAGGGATGGAGTGGGAGGGGGGGGATCGGGGGGGTGGCTGCTCTCCCCCCCCACCCCCCCGGCAGCCCACCGTGCCGGGTCCCCTCGCCGGCCTCACCGCGCTGGCCCACGTGGCCGCTTCGCCGCCGGGGCAAACAATGGGATGGCGCGGGCTGCCGCGCTCGCCACGCAAGGCCTTCCTCCTCCCCAGCATCAACCTCCTCCTCCTCCTCCTCCGGGGCTTTGCTCGCCACCGGGAGCTGGCACCGGCTGGGGCGGAGAGGGGGGTGTTGAAAAAAATAATAAAAAAATACAAAAATCCCACTGAAAATGAAACAAAACAAAACAAAAAAGACTCAAATCACATCGGTTCGTGAGAGGCGAGGACACGCTGTGAGATGGGTGATGGGGAGGGACACACACACACACCTCTCCACGGGCAGCACCCGGGGGTGCTGGGTGTTCCCCCCTCTCCCACCCATGGCACTAAACCCCATCCCTCATCCGGGATGGAGGAAATTCTCCCCTCTCCTCTCGTCCCAACCCCAGCTTTTCTGGAGAAACCCCTCCTGGGTTGGAGCTGGAGAAACTTTGCGTCTTCACACCATTTGTTGACATAAAATCCATCCCCTGCCTTACTTTTGCAGAGGCACTTGGGGTGGGGTGGAGGGGGGGGAAACGTCTGTTTCCATTTGAAACTGTCAAAATTAGCATTCAGTAATTAAAAATCACACCCTTTCTCTTAATAACCTAACCAGCATGATACAATCAGGTTGTGCCAACTCTTTAATCTAATTGACTAATTACAGATTTTAATTTAGTCAGTTACTGAACAACTGTTGACAATTTGTTTTCATTAGGGACAGAACAGGATAAATATTTAGGCTCCCCAGTCAAAGACTAAGACATAAGCTCTGGGCTCTGACCTCCGGCACCTTCTCCATCAGCATCACCCACGGAAAGGTGCTGCTCGGGAACGCTCCGGTCCCACCAACCGGGAAGCGGAGGTTGCTCCATCCCGACAGCCGACCTCGTTTAAAAATACAAAATTAAACTAATCCAAACTTTCCAGTAAAAGCGGTGCGTCAGGGATGCTCAGGCTCGCAGGCAGGACAGGCACACCAGTACCCTAAACTGGGAGGGAAGGCTGAGCCCAGCGCGCTGCCAGGAAGGAGTTTCTGTATTTATTCTTTTTTTTTTTCTTTTTTTTTTTTTTTTTTTAAAAAACTGATGTGGAGTTTTGCAGCTGCTCCTGGCAGCCTGCCACTCCCGAAGGAAACTCCTCTCTCCGGTTACCTACTGGGGAACCCTGTCCCTGCAGAGCGGAGCTGGATGGAGCCCAGATGGAACACGGTCCTGCCTGGAAAGGGGCTGGAGCTGTGCGTGCCACCGGCTGAGCCCCATGCCCAGGGCTCTGGTGATGCCCCTGGGACCACACAAAGCGGTTCCCAACCTCTGCATTGCGTGAAACCTACCCCAAAAACACCTGCTCTCCTATGCAATATGTTTCTAACACACTGACTGCAAGGGGCTCATTGTAGAGGTGTTCATGGACAGCCACCATCAATGCAGAAGTGCTCATGGGCCACCACCACCATCATCATCACCACAAATGCGCTCATGGACCACTACTACCACTGTTGCTGCAGAAATGCTTATGGACAGCCACTGCCGCTGCAGAAACGCTCATGGACCACCACCACAATGTGCACAAAGGCACTCATGGACCACAGCCATCCTGTTTGCTGGTCCCACATCCACCCCGCACAGCCAAGAGCTTCTTTGCTGGTCTTGGAGCAAGAAGAAGACAGCCTGACACAGGAGAGATGACAGTCACACCAAACCCCTCGTGCATGCAGAGCATCTCCTCCCAGGAGAGGTCCCACGCAGCCATCTCGCCTGCTGAGGTGCTACACCATGAGGTGGCTACACAGACCCCAGGGAGCAGAAGATGCTGCAACAATGAGTAGATGCTCCCCTTCAGCCCAGGGATGCCCAGACAGTGATGCCAAGATGGGGGGGCCCATCCTGGATGTGATGGGCAGATCCAGCAGAGAAGGACCACTTCCTACATCTTACACTAAGGACCACTTATAGCAGGGGAAACAGCTGGGTTTGGGGTTCACACTCCAGTGCCTGGGTGACACCCCCAGCCTGAACTGCCAACAGGCCAAAAATCCTTCCATCCCCTTCAGTTTCACCTCGTTCTCCACTGAGCAAAGTCTTGCACGCTAACGCCAGCAAGCCTGGACACTATGTCCATCCTTCTCCAGGGGCTTCAGAAACCTCCAAACTGAGACCCCAGTCCAAGGGGAACTGTTTCAGATAGTGGGGGGGAAAGAAAAGGAGGAACCCTGGTTGTCCCAAAACAGGATGAGAAGACACAAGCTCTAAGCACACCATCTTTTCCCAGACCAACCACCCCCACTGCAGCAGAGCGTCCTTCCAGACCCAAGTTAGAAGGAGCTGCAGCAGCTTTCTAAAGTTAAAAAACACTAAATAAATCAATGCTTTGCTCTAACGGCGAGCTGAGGCCACTGCTCCACAGGTCTCGCTCTGCAAAAAAATATCATTTCAAATGCTCCCAAGTGTGTGTCTTTCTCAGGAGGGAGAAGAGGAGGGGAGGGATGAAGGCAAAGTCTCCAGCAGCCAAAGACTACCCTGACTTTTCTCTCCTGCAGGCTGACGCCCCGAGCTGGCCGTGCAGGCAGAGCAATACCACACACACCAAAAAAAAAAAAAAAAAAAAGTACGTAGCAACAGTCAACTAGATTTAAGTTCATTTTCTGTAGCTCGAGGCCAAAATCGACTGAAGTGGTTCTGGTGATCAAGTTTTCTGCAATTCCCCTTTCTATGTGTTAGCTCTTTGACAGAAATTCACTGCGGTATTTAAACTGGCACTCATCACCGCTAACTCAAATTGTATTGGCTTTCAGGGCGTTGAAATGCTCAACTGCGACCAGCCACCGGCCAATTCCCAGATAACGCGGCGGCTGAAATCCCCTGTCATGCCCAGAGATCCCGTTGCGGGCTCCCCCGGCTCCTCCGGGAGCGTGCCACGAGGACCTGGGCTCCTCCGCCAGGCAAAGCCACGGCTACGGCTTGAGTTTGAGGAGCAGAGGGGTGTTAACTTGGATAAACTCCTCTGATACAGGTGGGAGAGGGCTGACTAATAACCCCCCCCCCCCCCCCGACCAGCATAGCTCGTTAGTTGCGTTAACGGACCGGCACCCGCGCTGGAGATGGGAGGGAAGAGAAGCGTGGTGGTTCCTCCCACCTGCACCAGGTGAATCCCTGCTCCCCCTCATCCCTCTCCCAACAAGAACTTTCTCTACCAAGTCCCAGCAACCTTTTGTCCCAGCTTAGGGGGGAAAAAAAAAAAACCAACAACAAAACCAACCACAACACAAAAAACTCAGGGGAAAGGTAAAAAGCAATATTCCACAGCCATGGAAAGAACCTGTGGCTTTCAAGGGGCCTCCCCCAAAAAGAGGGGTGGGATTTCTCCTTGGGAGTTCTCTTTTTTCCCCCTCCTCACAAAAGTGCTCGATATTAAAAAGTAGAGGGGGAAACTGGCGGTTTCTCCTGGTTTTCACAGGGTTACGCCAGGAAATTAAATGGAAATGATGCAGAATGCAAATCCCACCCCGAGCACCCCGCTAACGAGGCGTACCATCCCCCCTCCCAAAGATGGGTCTCCGGGGCCAGCTCCAGGAGGGCAGCGTGCCAGACCCCAGCTGATCCACAACCCCCACCATGATCCCCCTGTTTGACCCTTCGAGCGGCACAGTAAATACTTTGGGTAAATAAACACCGCATTTCGGGCAAACACTGAGGTGGCCAGGCAGAGGTTGCCCATCGTTGGCCAAGTGTCAACACGGGCGCTCTACCAACCTGGGGCAAGACTCGTATTGGGATATTTTTAACCACAACCCCCACGCGAAGTGATTCCTGACTCACTGGTCCAGCCCCATTTGGGGCTCACACCCCTGTTTTAGCTGCCATGTGCCACTAACGGGCCGTGGGGTGCTTGATAAAAAAAAACTACGTTTCTGGCTCCGGCTTCCATCGGTGAGGCTGGCCACCAGGCAGAGCAGCACCAGTAGCCCGCCCTGGCAGGGAAGATGGAGAGAAACAAGGTGCTATTCACACTTCCCTGGTTATCGTGGGGTTCTTTGGTCAATATTTAAGTTTTGGCCGGGTAGGTCCCTCGCCCTGTAAAGTACACGCCGCGTGGGGAAAACACCGGAGAAGGACTGTGCCATCAGCATCCGCCACCGGCCACGCTGGGCAGGAGAAGCACAACTCCTCCCCACCCCCCCCAGCTTCCTTTTGCGGCCAAAATATGCCCCGGGAAACCAAACCAGTGCCACCAAGCCATGGCACAGGGGAGTGAAAAAAAGACATCTTCTTAAGAGCCTTGGCGGTAAAAACCCAAAAGGTAAAGCACTTGGGGGGCTGTTACAAAACTGCATTACACCGAGAATTAAAAACAATCAGGATTGTGTCTATTTACTGCAAGCTTAAAGCAACGTGTATTAAAGAAGTTTACGCGGATCGTCTAATGCACTCAGGCCTATTGTCAGAATTATTACCAAGCTTAAAAAAAAAAGATTAATTTCTCTAAATACACTAAATCCTCAGACACGACGAGGAGGGAGGCTGCTGTGAAGGGAGCGTTACCGTGTCTCGGTTGCTAATGTCATCTTCACCTGCGGCTCTGCCACTCAAAGATCTACCTTTGCTTTGCTCCCCAGGGGCCTGCTGTGCCAACTGGGCTCCCAGAAAAAAACCCAGGATTTGGCCCAAAACGCCCAGGAAGCGAGCAGCTGCCCACGCGCCGGTGGATGCTCTGCCAGTTGTCATCTCTGACCCTCGGTTCAGGAGTTCATCATCCTAATCTGACCCGGGAAAAACAAGCCATGCGAGAGCGGCCATGGGGAGGGAGGGACGGACGGACAGACAGACCAACCTCCATCAAAGCAAGCACCCAGATCCGCTGTGGGACGGGCATCTTCCCGCCCCAGGGCAAGGAGGAGAAGCGGCTCAGCAGCCAGCCCAGGCTCTCCAGTAGCCCCAGGGTGACCACCACCGCGAAAGGTCCCCAAGATGCTGGCCCAGGGCCGCTCGCCGGCAAACCCTGGCGCATCCCAACCCAGGCATGTCGAGGCAACCAGAAACTCGGGAAGGGAGGGGAAAAAAAAAAATTAAAAAAAAAAAAAATGGTTTCCATACCATAGGCTCCCCGGGAGCAGACAAAACCAGCTCCTGCTCCACAGGGTTTAAACTCACTTGACTGGGGTCCAAGCCCGCAGCCAGGTGACTAATCCTTTGATGCAAAATTCCTCCCGACTCTGCGAATCTGGGCGATGTGATGGGAGCCCACCCATCGCCCACCGGAGCTGACACACTGCGCGCCCCCGTGTCTTCTTTTCAGGAAGACACCTCAACCCCAGGAGCATCACCCCTGGGTCAAAGCTCTACAGAAAACAACTCAAAATACCGACGGGCGAGATGGACACCATCAACCAAGATGTGTGGGGGGGTTGTCCTGCAACACCACCCCTCAACGAGCAAACACCTCGTGGTGTGGAAGGAGGACTTGGACACCTAAGGAAGCCCCCAGGCTTGCCAAAAGCCAGGAGATGTTTTTCCGGGGGCATGCAACAGCATTTTGGGGGACCCCCCCAAACCAAACCCCTGCCTGCTCAGCATGAAAACATCTCACTATGGAGCAAAAAAAAAAAACAAACCACCAAACCAGCGCTTTGTTGTCCATTGCTATGCAAAACCGCTTAATTCTACCAGTAGCCCCCAAAAACGCCTTCGAGTGCTTAAGATAAGCATCTGAGCTCATTTACATAATTGCAACATTATGAAATACTGTTCAGTCAAATCAGAAGGCTGTCGGTTAAAAGGAAAAAAAAAAAAAACCAACAAAAATCCCACCCACCTCCCAGCCCCCCCCAAAAAACCCAACTTATGC